>VZTM01021661.1:38758-57984 GCA_013400555.1 Jacana jacana
AAAAAAAAAACAACCACCACAAAACATTGAGAGGGAATAAGAGCGATCTTCTGGCAATGTAAAATGAAAATACAGAAAGAAAAAAAAAAGATTATAAGCTACTGGTCTGGGTAATGAAAACAACAACTACAAAAAAGTCCTTCTAAACAATTTTTCATTAGATAATAGCTGGGTAAAAGGACACTGTAGCACTGGAGTCAGCTATATAAAGGAAGCTGCAAAAGGTATGTAAATGGTCAGAAAGGCATGAGTCTGCGTTGCACCTGCACCTGATCCTTCTCCAGGGCAGGCTCCCAGCCAGCCTGGTATTTCTGTTTATTCACACTGAATGGAAAAGGACTCTTGACCTCATATTTGCTAAGACCTGCTTTGCAGACAGTGGTTAATATAGATGAGACTGCTAGCACACGGAGCTACCATTACTTAGCCACTATTTTTTTTGCAAAGCCAACCATGTGCCAGATTTCACAGATTTCATTCTCAGATATGGTTGTCACCCTAGTAAAAGGATAAAAAGCAGAATCTGTTGCTTCTTGGTCTTATTATTATCATTATTATTTCAGTTTCTGGCATTGGACAGGGTTGAACTTGCTTCCCCTCCAAGTAGTCGAAGGATTATTACATTTAGAGATCAGCTCACAATGGTTTAATCTCTTCAGACAAGAGCTGAAAAGTCCAATGGTGGAAGGATGAGCTAGCTCACTGCTATTTTACACTCAGCACTCACACTACACTAGAAGCACAGGACTGCATGGTCAAAACCATCCGCCCCTCAAACTGTGAAAAAATAATCAAGGAGATATGGTAAAAGCCTGGAATGCTGGCGTATTCAGTTGGCATTCCTTGCTATAGATTAGGCAAGACATTTAGTCTTTACAGATCCTTAGCTGTGAAACAGACAATTATTACGTTTCACCAAAAAATGGTTACTTTCCAATCCTTGCCTTATTGAAAACTAAGTTTCACTCACCACAGTAGTACTGAGCAGACAATGACGTGTCAAAAAGACATAGATTTGACCTTCTGTGATGTTTTTCTCTGACAAGTCTCATATTCTGAAATTGTAATTTATTTTTTTTATCTCAACAATTATGTACTTGGATAAACACAACCAACATCCTTAAAAAAATCAGATAACTGCGTGCATTTCTTATATTGCTCCAGCTATTTAGCAATCTTAGTTCCATAACTCATGGCACTCGCCACACGAAGAGCTAAAAATGGTGTGAGAATTTGTTTCCATCTCATGATTAGAAATAACACAAAATACTATATCATTAACAACAGCAAAATGTTGGAAAAAAAATACCAATCCAGGCTTCAGTTTTATAGAAATGTATCCTCTCCTTATTCTAAGTTTTTGTGTTGTTTGGGGTTTTTTTTCCTCCCTATGTGGAATCCTAGATTAAAAATGATGCTGTGCCCTAGATATGCTTGTTTTGGAAAGGTTACTTGGTATTGTTGTATTTGTATGTCAAAGGGAGGACTGAAGGCTCCACAATTGTTAACCTCTCCCATGGTGTGCTAATAAAAGGTCAGAGGCCCACATGTGGCTTGCAGCCTGGGGAATTTCTCTCAATGTTCTGCCAGGGATGGGACCGCCCGACCGGTTTCTCTCATAAGTTTTAAGCCATAAACTGCATCCTACTTGGCTTGATGTGCCAAAACTGGGCCCAAGGGTATCCAGAGTCTTGGCTGATGGGAAAAAATGAGTGCTTCCTATGGAAGCCACAGCTGTTTTCCTGAGAGAGAGAGCACAGATGCTCAAATATTTCTCTATTTTCCGTTTCTGACTACCTGTTCTGGCAGCAGCTCCGAGAAAGGGGGGAGGACAGAGGCAGGCATCCAGCTGCTTTCAATAAGCCTTGGCAGCACAGGTACTCATTGCCTAAATGCTAAAAATGTTCAAAACCAAATTTTTTTCTGCATTTTGAACTATTAGAAAAAAAAAGGTAAGACCATGCAGTAATGCTTCCCATCTTCCCCACTTGAGAAGAAATTTAGTAATCAGGATAAAGACTTTAATTATTAAAGCAGAAACTATTTCAGGGAAAAGAATGACACTGCCAACTATTGAAAAGTTATCACTCATATGAGTGTGTGTATATATATATATATACACGTATACCTACAGAAATTCAAGTGTACGTATAAAATATCTATAACCTATGCATTTTCTAGAAAGATTTGTTTCTTCCATCAGACTGTAAGCTGAATGTTACAATATGGATTTGATTTTGAACTGTGGGGCCATATTTATCCCCAGTGTAACCCCAAGTCAAAGAAAATGCATATGCAAAGTTATGTTATACATTGATCTGGCCAAGAATTGTATATAAAATCAGCTACCTCATAAATTTCATTGAAATGACATTACATTAGGATGTGGGTTACAGTAAGGTTTAGTAACTGCTTCGTAATTATTCATATCTGCCATTTTTTGCCTCTACATATTGATGTCCAATGACCTCCTCATAGATATACTTGGTCAAAAGTGTATGCTTCTTCTGTGGACAGGTTACATAGCAGGTTCAAAGCCCTTATATAGACACCCTTCCACATTTTTCTCCAGTTCTGCCTTTTGAAGTATTACATAAGTATTTCTTAAGTGTGTTTAATTAGTCCAATTAATGCACAGTTAATTAATGTAAGTAAAAATGGATTAATAGTTATAGCTGATATGTAAATAACAGAACAGCACACACATAAGATGGTAAAAATCCTTAATTTTATGGTTATTCATTGCTCAGTGAACCAACAGTTAACTACCAGTTAAGCTCATTGTTCACTAGCTTATTTGCTTACAATTTAAGGACTGCTCTGTCAATCTGGTTCATGGCTACACCTATTTGCTCCCCACAGCCATCAGTCAGTGCCTGTCCCTTCTCTCACAGCCTCTCTTCCTGTGAAATGAAGAAACATTTGTCTATCAATAGGCAAAGTAAGCTGATAATCAGTGTTGCCTGCAAAAAGCTTTGGGAAAGTGCTCTGGGAAAGAACAGCTCTATAAAAGTGGTAATTCTCCCCAAAAGACAATCAAAAAGGCATTCTCCCTGCAAGATGTCTGAATGTCTGCTTAAAGGCTCGCAGCAAGCTCCTTGAACAACCACCAACCAGTCTCCCTCAGGACTCTCCCTCTCCGCCCCATTGTTCAAGACCTTTCATTTATATTCAGTTCCCAAAAGTTCTTGTTGCCTTTGCCTTGATAACTGCCTAGACATCAGGCACTACTCCAATTCAATGATCAAAGTATGCTAACAGTGTTCTTGCACTAAGATCTGAGCTGCTCTTCAAGCCACTACATTCCCCAGACAGAGAAACAGCTTTGGCTTGATGGCTTCCACCAGGGTATTCTATAAGAAGGTGTCTGAGTGCTACCTCAGACCAGAGAAGCTTTCAAGCTGGTGAAGTCAGATCCAATGTGACAGATATCCTTATGCCTTAGAAATATTGCAAGAAGTTAGATCCACTCAGAGAGATGACCTCACAACTCAGCCACGCTGGCTACTGCTCCCCCCTTAGAGGTAGAAACCACCAGCAAGACAGATCACCTAAGAATCCTTCTAGGAATGGAATAAGAGGAAGAAAGTGGTTTTGCTTGACCAAACCATGAGAAGTCAGTGAGTCTGAGCTGGTAAGGAAGTCACTAATTCAGAAAAAGAACTGCTGTATTCCATCCATGCTTTGCCCATAACCATTCAACAGGGGAAAGAGTTACAGGAATTTCGCTGCCTGTGTTATACCCTGGAGCTTGATTCTGTCTTGCTTTCTCCTTTGCAACTCATTCATTGCACTTCCAAAAGAACCAGTGCCTGACCTTTCTGCTTTCTTGTCCAAGTATTTGTAATGTAGGATCTGATATCCTAGCAGCTAAAAAGTGAGCAATCCCCCCTTTTTTCTCTAAACTAAGTGACAGAGGTCTTTCAAAATGCCAGATGGCTGCCCATGATAAAGTGTCCCTTTGTGACAATAGGAATCAATTCTCCACTACTCATTTAAGAAAGAATATAATCTTTTTCAGTTGTTCCACTAGAGATCAAAGAGGTGTTGCTGATGCCTAATTAACCTAGAATTAACCTAGCTATACGGTATATGGTATATTATACTTTTAGTGTAGTTATTTGAAATATTTTGCTGTGCTACCACATTTAATTACTTTTCTACCCTTCAACTGGCTTGTTTTCATTGAAAGTACCTCCTACTTCTAGGTCCTTCAAGCACTCTCAGAATAGAAGCTTTTTGCTGTTATGCATATACATCAGCCAAATCATACTTTCAGCAGTACTATAAAAACACAACATTACTTCTCTTTTTTGTTGAAAGCCTGCATACTTAAATACTGAATCATACCAGAAAATATGGAAAATAAGTATGTTATCATAAAAATCATTAAAGTGGGAGAGGGAAAGGGGACAGGGTTACAGAAGTGTAGACACACTTCTGACAAATTCATATATGTGTGATATAAGATCTAATCTTGCAACCCATACTCACAAAAGTAATCTTATTGAAGTCTATGGGAATATGCACATAAAAAATACAGGATTAACCCCGAAAGCCTGAAAGAAATCCACTTATTTTTTCGACTATGAGAACAAATATTGCATCATAAAACAAATGATGTCCAGATGAGTAAAATAGCTTTAGCAACAAGATAATCTTATAGAAGACTTATAGGCACGTCTAGAGTGATGACAGATAATAGAACCTGAGGAGAGGCGATTACAGACGATTTGGAGTATGGCCTTGAGTCTCCTCCTGATTGTTAAAGAAACTGTTGTCAGATACTGCGGGAAGATTAGGCTGTATCTAAAGGGATTTACTATTGATATCATAACACCACCACCAGAGATAACTGCTTTTTGGAATATAGGAGAAGCTAACTGATTGAAGAAGTGACTTATAAACACCTCCAGCTGCCCCTAACTAGAGGGGAGGGGAAAGAAAGAAAAAAAAAAAAAAAGAGCTATCCATATGTTAAAAAAAACCAAGAGTATCAATGTTTAAGATAAATACATGTAAATGCATTGATGAATAAAGAAATAAAGACAAAAATGAAGAGGAACCAAGCAAGTCTGAACACAGATGTTGCCTTTTTGAATAAATAAGCATGAGCTCTTCATTAAACAAACCCACACAATGATTTTATTTAAAGGCATTGTTCTAGCTGTACGTAGTAGCTTTCTTTGGGACCTTATTACAAGCCTGATTCTGACATGTGGAAGAGGAATCGGATTAACATGCTTTCCTGTGCTCAGCAGGCCATGAGCCATGCTAAAGTACTGGGGAACTGTAGGACAGGAGGTGGCTCCCAGTGGATCTTTTAGTCCAACCAGGGGTCCTGGGCCTGGCATCTTCCACAGGCTGCTATGGAAAAATGGCAAAGGCCACGTTGTGATGGTATCCCTATGTACAGCTTCCAAAACAGGCCTTGAAAGGCTGATTGTAAAGTTCTTCTCCCACATGAATCCATAAGGACAAGTAATAATTGTAAAGTGAAAAATATGTTTTTTAATTTTGCAAAGTTGTTTGTGAATCTTACGAATTCAAAGTCTGTTGATTTCTATGTGAATTTATGTTCAGTACTGAAATATAATTGTCTGGAAAATATGAAAGAGAAAGAAGTAGCATTTATTTATAGATCTTTAACATAAGTAACCAATTTTAGAGTAAAAATATCTGCAAAACCAATCAGATGTATGAATTATTTAATCTTCGTATACCGGGATATATTAATTTAGAAAACAAATCAGATTATTCCATTTTGATGGTATAAAACTTTAACCAGAAAGTTGTGCAGAAGGTGTAGCTGATTAAAAATGAAATAAAGTCTGTAGTATGGAACTTATATCTGGAAATAGAAAATACGGGCAAACACATATACATCTATCATTATTCTGTCAAAATGTACTGAAGCTCCTGTGTGGGACTGATGTGACTGGAGCATATTACAATGATGAGGAGTGGGATGGAAGAACCTATCAACCCAGAAGATAAAAACTGCAGATTTGTATTTGTTTTCTTGGGTTTTTGCATTTAAAAAAAATGCATTTGAAATTCTCCATGAAAAAGTTTTTTTAAGGTATATTTAGATGTACTTTTAAAAGAATAATTTATTCAACACATTTCAACTCTTGTGTTATATACCTTTTTTATAGAAATAAAATGACCTCACAATAAATTTATTAATCATAATTATTTGGCTATTTCCTTATGGATTCTGCTTTTCCTACAGATCATGTCCTATTGCTAATGCCTGATGTGTCTGCATCATATTATTAACTTCTATAAATTTCTATTGTATCTATTATGTATTTTGTATTGTATCTATGTTAAGCATATGTCTAACCTTCTACAAAGACATCCTATTGTATTCCAGACATCTGTGCTGTACAAACTTGACACGGTGCTTCACAACTTTTGGGACAGCAGCCCCTGAGAAGCCCCCAAAGAGCTCTTGTCTCCCAATCCCAGTTAAGCCAATCTCATGCATCAATTCGAACACAACAGTTTTTATAGCTACTAGTAGCAGGTTTAGAAGTATCCAACCACCTTGGTTCTCCAGCTGAAATAATCAAATGGACACTTACAGCTTTGTTGACTGTTGGGAACAGTCTTTGGCCGCAAAGATGGAGTGAGACTTGGAATTCCTGTTTCCCAAGCCATAGCAAGCAGGCAAACAACTCTACCAGCACACTCTCAAATATGGCTAGTTCAGGCTATAGGGCTATTCCTAGTTCAGGAAACAGTAGGTTTCCTAAGGTCTTTGAGAGGAAGAAAAAGTCCTTAAAAACTGCTATCACCAGGTCAAATATATGGCAGAAGAAACACCATTCAGAAAAAGTCAGAAATTGCCTCATACATGCAGAGCAGCACAAGGAGGCCTACTTACTCATCCAGAAAGTCAGTACTGTCTTCTCATTGTCAAAGAGATAACAAAATGCCAAGAGATTGGCAGCATCATAACATCATCTTCATGTTGGTAGAGATCCCACATTAAGCTTCCTAAAGTTAAAAATCTAAAAAGTCCAGGCTCTTGGGACACATGACAAATAAACGTACAAAGGACACTTGTCTCTTCTGCAGAACAGCAGAAGAACTCACAGAACTTCATTTTTGCTGCTCTCCCGAGGAAAACAGTCCTCACATACTGATGGTTATAACTCCCTGTGTAGTTCTCTCTTTCTATTCCCCTGCTGCTATTATACTCAGCATCCTGCTATTACACAAGGCCCTCGCCACCAACAGCAATAAAACCAAACAATAAAACCCCAGTGTTTTTATCTCTTCCTTCTTCAGTCACTTTATCTTTTGACTCTGCCACCAGAGCAGCCTCGGTCAGTCTCAGTACCCGTGTACCGATGCCTGACCTGGTATCCCACCTGTAGCACAAACTAACTGCACGTTCTTCTCGTGTACCAGCCCCTCACATACCCAGTTCCCATCCCAAGCAGCTCACATCAGACTCCATCCACAATTACATGGATGGTAATAACGTATCAGAAAAAATTATGGGGCACGAAGGTCAGAAGGAATTTTAGCTAATGGAGACAGCATTAGGGATTTATATACTCATATCATTAAATTGCTTCCTAAGCGATACATTTGCTTTGAATGGGGAAAAAGGAACATGCCGTTTCTTCATACCAGTATACCACTGAAGGCCTGGAGGAAAACTGCAACTCAAAACTCAGATGGTTTCAACAAAGTTTAGGTCATGGTTGTAGGAGAGTCTTCGAACAAAACCCAAACAGACAGACAGACAAGGAAGTGCAAATGAGGAGCTGACAGGTAGGGTGTTGATTTCCCTACCCAGGACAAATATGGCTATTGTAAGCCACCTCCATGGGAAGTGGACATGATGAACCAATTTGGAACTTGGGTTGTTATCACTGCTCAGGTATTGCAGTGATGAGAACATTATAAACATATATATATACACATACTAGAAAAATCCATTACATATATCAATTGCCCAATGTGAAACAAATGTACAAGAGTTACAGGGTATGTGGGTATTGGAAACATATGACTGGAAGAATTTTCTGAATCCAATTCAGTTGCCGCAGAAATAAGAAACCACACAAACAAATATTTTGTCCGGAAAAACTTACAGAACATAACACAGGTTAAAAATGTATCCCAAAATGCTTTGCTAAACTTTAATCTGTGATAAAATCACAACATCTATAACTGAGGGGAGCCATAGCAGCACTCTAAGAAGCACATGTAGAATGGGATCACAGATCCTCAAATTCCTGGCTCTATGAGACAGCTTTGCTCTTCATGCTCCAGCTAAAATCTCACAATACACCACAGAATAGAATATATATATTTTCTACATGAGAGTGTCTGAAGTGACTAATGTAGCCTAGAGTGCGCTTTGGAATTTTCTGGAAGGAACATATTATAAATTACATAGCATCATAGCAATCCACATATTTAATTTTTATATTTATTAATTCACATAATTAATTAATTACCCCTTGGAGAATTTGTGTGGTTTCTGTAAATAACTGTGTAGCCTGGTAATCCATCACACAAGATTTATTGTGTACGTTTATTTGTGGAATGCTTAGCTGAAGCAGTACTCAATATCATAGCAAAGAATACAGAAAAAAAAAAGACAGAACACAAAACATGTATGGTAGAGATAGAGTGGCAGTGGGGCATGGAACTACAAGTAAAAGTAAAATAAACCCAAACAAATGAATATAAACAGGTAGAACATGTCAAGGAAACAAAATGCACATAGCAAGTACCAGCCATAAAACCTCCATCTTGTATCTCATCAGAAAAACTCCAAATCTCCAAATTAGAAAAGTCGTGTGGAGCTTTGTTGATAAAGCCATCCGAGGGGCTAATTTAAAGTGAGGTATTTGTTCCTTTCATATAAGAAACTAGTATTGCAGTTCAAATGGGTGGTGGATCAGGTTTATATATAATAAAATATTATAAAGAAATAAATCAGATATAATTCTATAAAACTTCAGAAGATTTTCGTTTCTGAAAAAAGTTTCAAGTGGGTGCATCTGGGGTATAAGGCTCATTGAGAAGGTTAAATTCCCTCTACACTTCCTTTCCCTTACTCTTAAGAGTTTGGGTTTGGCTTTTTTATGAGTTACAGTTTATGAATTGGGACACTCAACATCCTGCCACTAGTCAGATTTTTTTGATACATGAATAATCTTCTGCAAAATATAAGCACAGTGAAAATCATTGTCTCAAAATCTCTGGACTAAACATGTCAGCTGCTTTTCATTTCCTGCAGTTTAAAAATTTTAAACCATCTAGAAGTAGCACCTTCATCTCATTATAACTATATATATCCTTATCTTTCTAAAATTGGTAAAAAATTTAGCAACATTTTGTATACATTCCTCAAGGGATAAATGCCTACCAATACTCACAACTGTGCAGAATTATGCACCAATAACAAAAAATAAACAGTGACTCATTTTACTGGCATGAAATGTAACTATTTGTTGTGTTTGGAGTTTTTTTAATATTAAAAATACCTCAGCTTCCAATCTATGAAATAACGATGTTAAAGGAATTACACAAATCAAATTTATCCCTCTTATTTTGTGCCCAATTTACATTTAGGTCAACTTGGAAGTCCTGTCACAGCAACAAACATTCTAATTTAAACACAATTAAAATGACATCTCAATTTGAGATGTTCTCTGATCAGTATTTTGAAACTGGCACTCTGACCTGTTAGTTTGTCTGCATTGCCACCTGGAGGACCTCATAGCAAAGTCAGGTTGAATTCCTTGGGGGAGATTCTATGTTAAAGCTCCACGGGTTAAAGCAGCCTCTTGTGCTGCAGGTGGAGCCCCACCGTGACTTCGCACCGCCCCCTGAGAGAGAGCACCCTGAAAAGCTCCAGAGACGCCTGGAAGATGTCTACCCACCTAACCACATATATATATCCTACAGATATATATATATATATATGTCTCAATGTGTACATAGGGGAGATACTCTCCCACTTCCCCTTCCTTCCACACTGAGTTTTTTCATGTATTTGTTGAACTACTAATTATGCCATTAGTTTACATTCTAATAATTGTATTAGTTGTTCAAATCATAATGGTCCCACACTACCTCACAGTTAGCTACCCCATATGAGAAGCTGAGGAAAACAGAACACAACTCCTTGAAAGCTGATGAACTGCAAAAAAGGAGAAATTAAGATTTTTCCAGTGCAGCTGGACTATTTAGCAGTGGCAAATACTAGAGAAAAAAAAAAATCAGTTGAGAACTTGGTCCATTTTTTAAAAAGACAAAACGAAGCCCTCCACTGATTAAGTATGGAAATGGTAGCTTACTGGAATTACTGCTTAGTCTGGGGCTTTAGTTCTACAGAAAAATCTAGAAACAACTGAGAAAGGACATGCTATCACATTGAGCTAGAGATTTGAAGAATTCTGCACACATAGAAAAAATGAAACTTCAAAAGGAACATATCAAGCTGCACAATATACCCTGAAGACATCATATTTGGGAAGGCAAAGAAGATGATGATAATACTTTGAATGACTGTAAAGCCAAGTCCTGCATAGCAATCAGAGATGAAGCAAAATGTTTTAAAAATAAGGCAAATACAGTGGTTCTGTGGACAGTTAAAGAAAAAAGTGTGACAGCAAGAAACAAAGTTAACCATTTTCACCCAAACTACCATATTTTCAAGAAGCAAAACTTTTTAGCAAAACCTGATAACTTTTCCATATGTCCCCTGAAGGAACATTGTATTCCAGGTGTGTTTTGGTTGTATCTGCCTGGTTGGCTGGCCAGGCAGATAACATGCCCATCAGTGCAGATCACAGCCTTCACCATGGTTCCAAGTCCTGTCTACTCAACACAGAGAGATGACATTGCTAAAGCAGGGGAGAAAAGCTGCTTCAGCAGGAGGAGGATCAGTACGAGCGAAGCATCCCACACCAGAACTGTCCGGGAGAGAACTCCAGGAAAGTAATTGGATTCTTAATTTGAATGTAAGGAAAATGCTTCTTAATCATAAAGAAGGCAGGTGCAGAGGGTTAATGGGATACCAGAGGTCTGACTAACAGCCTGGAAGGAAAACCTTAGTCTTAAGGAACAGAGAGATTCGAAACTTAAGTTATACACAGTGTGTGAGTGTGAATTCGATAAAACAAGCAAACGCTTGGAAAGTCTCAACAGTAGGTTTTAGCAGAAAAAGGCTACCTGTTATAGGAATGAAAATAATGCCTTAGGTACAGGCTGAGTGTTTCAGAATAGTCTACAGAGATAGAATGGGAAATGGAAACAAGAAAAGAGAGGGGAAAAAAACCCCACCAACCTATTTCACTAACAAGAAAACTGAACCTCCAGGAAGTAGAGAAATCCCGTGGTACTACTGACATAATACCCGTTAGAAATTACTCCTGCAAGAGGGCAAGGGGTTTTTGTCTGCTTTTCACAGTACCTGGGCATGAAGAACGTTCCTGTAGCCAGGCCCTGCAAGGACACCTTCTGGTGCTTTTTACCAGAGGGGAAGATCTCAGTTCCTGATCCTACCTCTTTCCCAAAACTAACTGGGGGTTGATACTGTTCCTGCAGCCACAACTTAGTGCCTGGATTGGAGGTTTATAGGTTGTGTCTACACAAGGAGTTCTCTTGCAGTAACTGAGGGAAAGCACAGGTCGGATGTGGTTCTGCTCCATTCTTTCTGCTCCGCTCTATTTAAGGAAGAGAGAATTAATCTGGATGCAAATATTTGTATTGAAAGCAAATGCTGATGTAAGCACACTGTGTCATTATGCCAAAGCATTGATAGCTGCAGAAGAAATCCTTCTAAAACATTCTGTAGTCTTAAAGGACTACGACTACAATATAAAATGGATGTAAAATAAGATACCCTCTGTGCTCTGATAGAAAAGCAGAAGACTCTACAGGGAGGCGAGAGAGGTAGACATAGTACAGAATGAAGAGTACAGCCTCCGAAACAGTAAGAGACAAACTTGGTTTAGCGTGCCAAACCTACTAATCTGGTTTAGTGTTATGTTGGATACTCCTTATATTTCTTCTACGGATTTCTACACAGGAAATTAAAGTCTGTACTTACTGTATAGCTGTTACTTAACTGTAACTGTTAGGCTTCAGTTAAAGTCTCTTTCTTGAGCAAAAGAGTGCTCAAAAATAACAAATCAATAAGCTGCTTGAGACACATGTGATGAAGGATTGATTTGGAGGCCAGAGATTGTTTCCTACGGATGGGAACAGCCTTTCTGCAAACTAAGTGCTTTTTTATATAAATATCAAATCTACAGAAAGAGGAAATTCTTTAAAAGACACTGTAAAGAGTAAACAGTGTGTATAAGGGGCTAGGGGAGCAGGGAAGGGACGATCCTTGAGAGGAGCTTATATACTAGTGACAGAAAAAAAACAGAGGTGGGAGCATAGAAGAGAAAGGACAGTCAGGAGAAGGAAAAGCAGAGAGAAGAGTTGAGAAGGGAGGCTGCAGGAAATGGAGTGAGATGATCACCACATAAAAGCACAAAAAGAGAAGAGGAAGGACAATTAAACAAAGAAAGAACCAATAATAATAGCAAAGAAAAACAGGAAATGGAAAGGCATAAAAAATGAAAATATAGAAAAAAAAGTAATGGCTCACACTAAAGTTGTGTAACAATTGAAGAGTTGAAAAGTAAGTAGACTTAAAAGGAAAAAAATACCTACAACTACTCTCTCCCTATAGCGTGTATACCTTTGTTCTGCAGCCTTCCCAGGACAAGCAGCTTGCTGGTATTTTGTGAAGTACAGGTGTATGGAGTGGCTACACCGTCACCTGGGGCAGATGCAGCCATCATTAGTGCTGTCCCACTGGACGGGGCAAGGCTTATCACAGGACCCTCTAACCCGGGGTGTTCTGCAACCCCACCAAGCCGTTTGGCTGCCATTTCATAAAGCAAAATTCATTTGCCGGGAAAAGGGTTAAATTTAATACAGCTGGACAGCTGAGCAGCTGCTTTCATGATTTAAATAAAAACAAGCTGAAATCCTTGCTGTCAGCTCAGTGATATATGACTTGTAATGGGATGTTTCCAACCTTTTCTTCCATATGGTCGCCTACGTTAGGTAATACACACAGCCTACAGTGCAACCGGCTTCCCAGAAAACATCTGGGTCCCATTCCTGCTCTGTTAGCTTCAGTGTTGCCTCCCACAAACACAGATGATTCATAGGACAACATCCCTTTGGTTAAGGATCAAATTAGGACGTTTCATTGATAATTTTATCATGCATCCCAACTGGAGTTATGGGAAAATGGAACTCATTCAAAAAAGAATTTCTCCACACACATTTCCAGCCTTCTATCTGCAGTTGATAAAGTTAAGATTTCAGAAGGAGATTTTAATGACTGCTTAGGAAAAAAATAAAAGAAAAAAAGAAAAAAAAAACAACAAAAGAAAGCAAGCAAAAGCTAGCCTATCTCCTGCGAAGAATGCATTTCCGCTTGATTTCATCTCTCTCGCCTAATTTTACAGTATTTCCCCCTTTAAAAATGTGTTTGCTGACAGGAAAATCATAACATAATATTTATTTCTGGAAGCTGAATCCAAAACCAGTTATTTCTTCTATTGATAAGAGATTATGATCTGCTGTAAGACAATTATTTCATGTTTTAAAAGATTATAATGCAATAAAGAGGAAATGGACAGACTGCCCTGGGGCTCATGCTGTGAGTGATGCAGGCTGGCTGCTAGAGGTCCTGCTCAGAACAGAAAAGGTTGGAAAATACTAGCCAGTCACTTCTCTAGATTAGGTCTCCAAATATTCATTCAGTATACACTTTAATTATCTGTTTCTGAGAATTAAGGCCTATGCTGGTATCCACTACTTTCTTTTTTTTGTGGTCATACTTTTGAACAGGAATAACTGACGATGCCAGAATTTATGCCACAATTCCCTGATTTGCACAGTTCACTGCCCACACCTATCAGTTGGCTTGTGTGAACACCTTCAAATCCTGTTCTCCAAAACAGTTTAAATTCAACATGAGTTGCTTTGGTATGATACATTACCCCATTAGTATTAGTTACAAAAAAACCCAACAAAACAACAGTTGAGGTATGACACTTTCTATCTACTCAGTTTTCCAAATGCTAATTTATCCCCCTCACGATTGTAGTGAGTGACAGAGAGTGGATTAGGGAGAGAATGTAATTAGTTGAATATCATTAAATAAGAAGACAGCAGGTTGGAAGCGCATCTCTAGCATCATTTCATGTTCAAGCTTAGTCTCATTATTTCAGATAAAGCCCAAATAATATAATGATGCCCAACAAAAAAATTAAGAACCTGTCAGAATAACTCTCTGCGTTTTAATTTGGCACGTGTATATTTTGCCTGGGTACTAACATACAATTTAGAAAGCTAAAAAAGGATCAGATTCTCTTTCACTCCCCATCCCAGTTATAAAATAACATAAAGCATAAACCCACAATATTCTCCCAGGGACAGATGCATTCCTAAGTTGTTTTTCAAGAATCCCTTGGCTACTTTAGGATAGCGCTGGGCCACTGATGAGTGGATCGGGACTACCTGCCAGCACCGCAGCAAACCTGGGTCGTGATCCTGCCCATAAAGAAACAGAGACCGACTACTATAAGGCTGAGTGGATGTAACTAGAGACAGGCCTCCCTAACCCCAGCCTTTCAAGACTTTCTAAATCATGCCTGGGCTGGTGGTGCTGGTCCCAGAGCAGAATCAGCACTAGCAAAGACTTACAGCCGCCCTGCTCCCAGTTGCCAGCTCCATGGTGTGCTGAAAGGATATGCAGCACAAATTCTCACCCAGTGCCATACTGGGGTTTACTGGAAGGAAAATAGATGATGATGATGATAATAATAATAAACTATTAAAAAAATCAAGGGCTGCCTTTGCTTAGGAAAGCCTGGTTCCATTTTTGCACCAAGATCTGCTGGTGCTTTTGTTTTGCTGTCGCTTTGCTGAACAGCTCAAATTGTGATCAGTTGTGCTGTAAAATCTGCCATCTGAAACCGTGGGATGCTCTGGAGTGATAAGAAAAAGTACATGAAAGAACAGACACAAGGTTTGTTAGAAAGTTTTTTCTTTTACTAATAATTTACTTCAGTCTTTTTCTCCCCCATCAAGTCACAATTTTTCTGTCAATTTAAAGACAGTACTGTTGACCTGTTGGCAAAGAAACTCCAACAGCTTATACTCAGCAGTGCAACAAACTGACTCAAAAGTTGTTGACTGGAAGGATATGTATTACAGACAAGTTCTTTTCAGAGTTAAGATGAAATACATCAGAAACTGCTCTAAGTAGAATTCTCAGCAGTCCTTTACCTTTCAGTTTTGCAGAAAAGTATTTCATGTTCTCTGTAACATTCACTATTGAAGACATGTATTTTAAATTACGGAATCTTTTTCTGTATGTGATGTTAATTTTTAGTTCTTTTGGATACATTTCTCAAATACAAAATAAAAATTAATATAAAAGCTAATTTGAGTGCTCATTATCAAATTTTAGCACTGGCACAGTATCAAAAAGCAGATTATCTACACCCTAAGCGACTTATTGTGTGGAATGACAACATGTTAGGATGCGCAGAGGAATTATCAGTGAATGTAACCTTCTGTGCATTAAATGTGAGTAAATTCCTGTACCCTTTATCTGGAGAATGGAAGTGGTAGAAGTAGACAGCAGAGTGATCGTACCACTAGCACTGGAAGTATCAAAAGAAACCAATCAGCTTTCAGAGCATGTGAGAATATCCCTGGGTAAAGCATCCATGCTCATTCCGGCACTGTCAATGCTTAGAACTGCAAATCCCATCAAATTCCATAGAAAGAAGGTGGCTGGACCAAGACAAAGAGCTTTTGGTTGAGAAGAAAGTGAGATCATGAAAACAGTTCTCTTTTTTTTTCTTTTTTTCTTACTCATAATCAGATTTGAGAGACTTTTGAAAAAGTGTAGAGGACAAAGACAAAATATGCAAAACCCCAGATACCTGCCAAATGGCAGAGGAGCTTACACTAAACCACAACACATTTGTTTACAAAGTCTCAGCTTCCTTTAAACCTGCCTCAGCAACTCGAAAGCTTTATGGTAAACCAAGCCTCATTCCATTCCATCTCACTTCTACTTTAAGAATTTGAGAAAAATGATGCTAACCTGAAGTTAAGATAATGTCTGAAATCAGAGTTAAGGTATGTTTGATACTTAAAGACATTGATACGGCATTTTTTGCCCGCAAAGCTAAAAGCATAAGAGAGTTAGGGACTGCATTCAGCTTTAAATATAAAAAATAATGGTGTCATCAAATTTCACAGAAGCCTTTATGACATAATAAAGTGGGATTAGTTCTAAGCAGGTGATATACTTAAGTTTTAGCTTTCATTTCTCCAGACTATTTAATTCTTTCATTTCATTTTGTCCTTTCCCTTTGCATCTTTTCGATGTCATGACTAGGAATCAACTATGACAGAAGCTCAGAAACAAAATAATTCCCAAAATGATACAACCATGACCAATGGTTCTTTTCTAATAATGATTAACACTAGAAAAATAAGCAAATGGAACTGTTTCTTGGCCACAAGAGCATGCACCCAGGTAACAATGTTTATTTTAAAATTATATCAAAAAGAACTACTTTCTTTTACACATAGGAGGTATCCAAGATCCCATATGCACAGAACTTTTCTTAGTTACAATTTCTAAGGCTATTTAACTAAGGATTATCAATGCTACAACCATGCCCCAAGCTTGAATGAAGATATAGTCTCACGCACAGGAAGCTTTTCCGTGAAGAAAAATATGTATTTGAAGGACGTCTGAAAGACCATTTAACTCAGAGGAATTACAGGCATTCCTTTCTCAGAAATACACATACATCTGCAATTCTTTAAGATTCAGCTAGATGCACATGAACACATGCAAAACTGTAAGCAGATGACAGATTTAAAGTGTAGGAAAGTAACCAGAAGGACCAGAAAACTAGAGAAAATTCCCTTTCTCTCTTGTGAAAATTACTATGTTCCACTGGGCAAAATCCCGAACTGACTCATGTCTGCAGTTTCATCCTCCTTAATGAGACAACTCAAAAGAGGTAACAGGGGACCTAGAACTGCAGCTTCTGAACACTCTTGTCAATTTCTTGTTATTGTACACTGAGGTAACCAATTAGGTTGAATAAATGTTAAAAAAGTCTCCCCAAAAAAATTACTTCCAGTAACTTTTCTTCATCTACTTAACAGACACTTTGGTGCAAGGGACCTCAGCAGAACAGTTACCTAATCTGAAACATTCAATTCCTGCCTGAACTGATTACGAGGATATTCCCAGGCAATGTTCCCTCATTTCTATTTCTTGAGATAATTTTCTTTACCAGATCTGATTTTTTATTTTTTATTTTTTTAGGGTGATTTTTCTTGTCCCTAACAAAGGTCTTAGATTGAATACAGGTGTTTTTCAAGACTTAAGAATTTCAGATATAATGACATATTAACCTCACTATTAACCTTTGGACTTCCCACCCAGCCCTGAAAAATAATTAATGAAATGTCCAAGGTCACAGTAACTTCATTCTTTTATCATCTGCTCCCACAGTTTTATGTGTAGCCAGTTAAGAAGTGCTATAACTCAAGACATGCTGGTCACTTGTGATTACCACACCTTCATTAGCAGTGCAGAGGTTTTGAAGATGGCCTTGAGTCATTTAAAATTAGCCTATGATTCATGAAGTTTTTTCACTCATGTTTTGTTTGTGTTGGTGAAGCACAAAAGTTTTGAAGATCCCCTGAAAAGTCAGGCTAAAGTTCTCTTCTATTCAATTTCATCATTAAAACCGGATTATAGAATAGGATCTTTGATTCCTCTGTATTCATTTTCCCTCTCTACACAGATATATTCTTCCTGGACTCATTCAGCACTTTATATTGTAATCAAGACCCAGAACACATCAATAATTTTTTTTTTTCTTTTTCCTTCACAAGGTTAAGCATAATGATGGTTCTTACTTCAAGGAAAATAATAAAAAAATAAAATACTATCACAGAAATACTGTTCGATAATAGCATTGATGCTAAACAATGTACCTAGCATCCACTTAAATGACACATCAAAAGAGAATGTGTCCTGAAGCCTGAGAGTTCATAACACTGCTGGGTGGGGAGACCAGGATGGTTACGAGAAGGAAAAAAGCTGGCGCGTAGGAGATAATGCATGTCCAGGGAGATGTGCAAGATGATCTGCAAGCTTTCTCAAGGGTGGATCAAGGCTTCAACAAACAGGAAGGTCAGAAGGAAACAGCTGGCAAATAGGTGTGGAATAATATTCTCAAGGAAGGTTTATGTGAGGGATCCAGGTTTGAACTCCGGCTAGTTTGGGGAGTAGTGTTAATCAACATAGAAGTCAGGAACGTAGCCCTGCCCAGGAAGATGAAGCTTCAGTGATAGGAAGTGAATTTTTATAATACATAAAGCCATTGGACTAACCAAACCATTTCTCTGGTGTCCCAGAGAACTTTTTAAAAATTCTGGATGTAAACAATTTTGTAAAGATTGCTTTTACTTTTTAGGTAGTAGAGGTCTAACCTTCATAGACAATAATAACAACAGTGAATAAAATACACCTTCAGATACTCTGTCTGAGTCATCTGGGCTCCATAAAGGACACAGAGAATTTTAAAAGAACTAAAACCAGTTCTTAAATACAGGCAAACAGAGGAGAGATCCACTAAGTTGCTCAGCAGGAGAATTTGGGCTGCCTCTCAGAGATGTAGGAGCAAAGGAAACTCTTTCCTACCCTTTGATATTTCCAACTCAGAACTCTCCCTTGGATCCAAGTGCCAAATTTACTATTAATTTTAAAGTAAAAACTGCAGGAGATTCTTGTACCTTCTGTATGCTCAGTATGACCATTGATCCAGAGACAAGAAATACAACTTGGTGGCTCAATCGCTCAGTTAAGCCATCAGACCCTGAGTTTAATTTCATCACAGAACACTGAAGATTTTCACAGAAAATTGAAGAGCTTCAACCAAAAGAACTCGAGTACAAGCATCCCCAGAAGATACTCTGCCCCTCTCCTGATTGGCAGGGGTCCTAATTTTAAAAGCATGGGCAATACCAGACAGCAGAAAAGCACAGTGAACTTGATGCTTCCTTTTATGTCTCAGACAGATTTAAGAAGGGCATTATGATCACTAGCTCTTTGCTTTGTTTCATGG
>VZTM01021662.1:0-12088 GCA_013400555.1 Jacana jacana
CAGCCCCTCCATGTCTTTTTTTTTGTGGGATGGGGCCCCAAACTGGACACAGTAGTAGTGGATTACATATGTAATAGTTGATTTATTTTTTTTAGCTGACTGGGCTATTTACCCTCGTTCTCAGTCAGATCACACCCATATTCTGTGCCCTTCTTATCTAATGGCAGCTCTCCTTCCTCCACTCTTTCCCTCTGTGGCTGCACAGGGTTCCCCCCCCCCAGAACTGCCCGCTATTTCCCATTCATCCAAAGGATGAAGGGAACTGGAAGGATGCCCGTCGCAGCCGCCAACACCGAAAGCTCCTCATCCTTCTCTAAAGGCCACGTTAAAGCTTCACTTCCCGTAGCTTGTGGTCACACACAATAGCTGAGGAAAACCCAAGGTCTCTCTTCTGGCAGCACCAGCATCCAGGGAGAGGAAGGCGGCTGATGACCTGCTGCAGACCTATTCCAGTCCCTTCTAAGACTGGATAATTTCATTAAGTGATTATTGCTTCCATACCCCATTAAGAAGAGAGAAAATATGGAACAACACGCTCGAAGGGCTTTGTGGGTGAAAAAGAAGATCTTGGCATTAATATGCCATATGACAAGCAGGTAATCGAACCAGGATGACCCGGATTCTAGCTTAGGAGAGCTTCAAAACCCCCAAAAAGCCAATCTAAGCAGCAGCATTTTCTACAGAAACTCTACTCTGTCAAATGAGGCAAACTAATCACTACAGTTATTGGCCAATAATTTTGAAATATAACCCCCTTCTCTAAAGCCAATGTGGGGAATTTAAAGCACTGCAGTACATTTTGCCCAGCTCTGACCATGGGCCCCTCTGACCCATGAACCAGGAGCTGGGTGACGGAGCAGAGACAGCCCCGGGAACAGCTCCTTTCCCAGTACCTTCTCATAATAATCCAGTCAGATAAGCTTTAGTAAGAACTGGGCAATAACAGCTCTGGAAGAAGCAATTAATTTTAATGGTTTTCTCTTTTTTTTTTTTTTTTTCTTAACAAATACACTATAATTAGTGTTATTCATGCCCTGGAACTCTATCAGGTGATCTGCTCAAAAGGAGACCTTAAAGGTCTATCACCTTCAACCATACTTGCTAATTTCTCTAAGTGAGTAAAAAGAGAGTTATTTTTCCCCCACTTTATTTTTTCCCCCCCTACTCAGTGGGCTCACACCTCCCCTCCCCTCCTCCTTCCCATTCTGTCTCTCGCAGGATTTCTGCCTTCCCACCCCACCCCAGACACCAGCATCCTCGTCTTTACGCCTCTGCCGAATCCTTAGGCCTCAGCTTTGCAAAGGCTCCTCAGCGAGGGCATCGCCTGCCAACTCAGGTAGAGCAACACCTTTTTTTCTAACTTATTTCAGTTACCAGCCCCAGCCAGGTCCCAGCACTACCTGGATGCTGCAGAGCACAGAGGGCTTTCCATTTCCTTCAGGAAAGCAGGGCTTGCTGTTTGCTACCCCCCTCCGTTTACCGCAGCAGATGAGGAAAAGGAAGGGCAGGAGCAGCCTAACACAGCTATTGCAATTCAGAGAGCAAACCCTCTCCTCTGCTGGTAAGTGTCACAGCAAGGTGTGTAATTAAGAGTGGCTATAACAACAATACAGAAATTAGATAATTATGGATTAAGCAATCCCCTGGGGGATTCTCTCCTGCCCTAGAAAACGCCAAACAAGCTCCTTAGATAGAAGGCAACATCTAGTAAGTATGAACCAGGAGAAACAGGACTATAAACACAAAATGAACCCAAAAGAAGACACAGCAAGAGAAAAATCCTAACTTGCAATCTCAAGGCAGCTTACATTTTTGGTGGTTTATTTTAATACACTTACTGGTAGAGTTTTTGGCTATGAAATCTGCTGCTGTCTGATGGCTAAAAAGCAATACCAAATCAGCACAAGCTGCTTCTGAAGGTGACAGCGGGGACACACACAGCACTGCTGCTATTACCAGAAATGGGGGGGTTTGTTGGGTTTGTGGCTGACATCAATTTAATAATCCCAGGTGTCCCGGACAGCAGACATACCATAATCTTCATAAATCCTAATTCACAGCCAGACCATCTGTCAGAAAGATCTTTTTTTGTATGTCTCCCAATAGATACGTGATCTCCTCCCCCTCTGCTCTGCCCTGGTGAGACCCCATCTGGAATATGGTGTCCAGTTCTGGGCCCCTCAGTTCCAGAAGGACAGGGAACTGCTGGAGAGAGTCCAGGGCAGGGCTACCAAGATGATGAAGGGAGTGGAGCATCTCCCATAGGAGGAAAGGCTGAGGGAGCTGGGTCTCTTGAGCTTGGAGAAGAGGAGANCAGTTGTTACAAGAGGTTGTGTCACCACAAGCTGCTCTTGGTGTCAACTTTTATTTGTGCCTTAGTTTCGACAACTTATGCACAAAAAGTTACACAAAAAATATCTACTTGAGACTCGAGTGATTGTGCAGCAAACAAACCCATCGGACCTGAGTAAATGGGAAATGCCAAAGATGATGGCAGTTACCAAAAACCACTCCAGAAGATACTTACCAAAAAAAAATCAAACTCAACCTCATTTCCCTCTTGAATGAAGGAATGACCCAGGAACTAAGTATTACTTCATTCTTCTTTTTATCCCATTCCTTTAACCACGTTCCAAAAAGCCTACGTCTAATAAGTTGTAAAATACTTTCTATTTACAATTAAAAGCAAGTTTCCAGCAGCTGAAAGATGCAGCTGAAGAACCAAAGGCCCCTCAGGTCAGCTCTGCCTGACCAATTTCTGGTACTACTTTGCAGCCAAACCAATCTGGTGTGATGCACTCTATGAACTGTTCCTGTTTTCCTGGTCACTTCTCCCTGACTGGGATCCCCGTTGTGTCTGGGCGAGGCAGCCAACGCGGAACACCAGTCTTTTCCAGCTCCCTAAGCTGGCAGAGCTCTCCCACAGATTTGTACTAGTATACTCACTGCTGCAAAGAGGAACATTGCTTTGCCAACAGCCAGAACTACCCATTTCACTTCCATCACACTCAGTTACTCTAGTTAATTTGAGAAACTGAGAGTTCCTTCAAGTAAACGTGAACTCAACACACCCAGATCTAGATGGGAATTAATAGATGCCACCAAATGCTGCAGCTTAATGCAACTGTGGGTGCAAGCCAGTTCATACAAGCTTTTCTGTGGCACAAAAGCTTTTAATAGAAAATCTATAATAAATCTTTGTTTTAATTTCACTGTAATATCTGAAAATTTATTTTGAAATTTTGCTTCTTTCCTCTAACTAATAAACACTTAAAATCTACACATCTCCTGAACTGAACAAACCACTGACACTGCAGTAACTGGCAGTTCCCAATCCCTAGGGAGGACACCACGTTAAGGGAAATTATGGCTGTGTGGGAGGTAACCACAGCATCAATCCATTACCCCGCCCCAAAATTCCAGCGCTCCAGTGGTGAAACCCCCCATCTCAGATATGCACAAAGCCAGAGAGTCAGACTGCAATTTTGTGATTAATTAAAACTCATTCATACTCCCACTTTATCACAGAATCACAGAATGGTTCAGGTTGGAAGGGACCTTAAAGCCCATCCAGTGCCCCCCCCTGCCCTGGGCAGGGACACCTCCCACCACACCAGTTTGCTCCAAGCCCCCTCCAACCTGGCCTTCAACCCCTCCAGGGATGGGGCAGCCACAGCTTCTCTGGGCAACCTGGGCCAGGCTCTCACCACCCTCACACCAAAGAAGTTCTTCCCCACAGCTCAGCTCCATCTCCCCTCTCTCAGGTTAAAACCCTTCCCCTCCTCCTATCACTCACTCCCTGACAAAGAGGCCCTCCCCACGGAGTGAATCATAAGGGGAACCACTCATTTCTTACAGTGAATTAAAGACTTATGGGTCAGACATAGTTTTAAATTTGAAATTAAAAAAGATTACTGATCAGACACACGTGTTGACCCCTCTTAAAGATGCAGCTTTATCTGATATGCAACAACCAAGGGACTTAGCAATAATAAATATCAAAATGGCATCGAGGAGGGAGACAGAGTTAGTTCCAAGGGTAGACAGGAGAGAGAGAGAGAGAGTGGAAGTACAGGTTAACCAGAAAACCACTACCTAACACCACAACAGCCCAAAATGTCCAAGCAAATGCCTTAGAGCTATCTTGCAAATACCTAAAACTACATGGCAACGGAAAATGGGCTCATACTCATTGCAAAAGCACTTTCTGAGGAGGTGGAGGAGAAGATAGGTGTAGCACATATGCAGAAAGATTCTGAAAACCCACTGTGGTACACATGGGTTAAGTGCTAAATAAACCAGATGAAGAAAGAGCAGCCCAGATTGCTGGGCACACAGCGCTGCACCAGAACCCAGGCCCACCACAGAGAAAGAGCCTTATACTCCCAGTTATAGCACACATCACTTACAGTGGTGGCTGTGGAAATAAATACCCTGGGTAAATGTCTGACATTTTCCATCTCTGCTCACCACGAACCGCTTCGGTGCGGCTCAGTAACACCCCAGCTACACTTTCACACTGGCACGTCTCAGGTATGAAAATGAGATGCTCAGCAATACCAGACAGCCCAGCCACCCGACTACTTCTTTTCCAAATCAGTATCAGTGGCCTTGATAGTATTTCCCTCTAATTCCTAGCAATGCTTCTCTTATGAGAGCTCACAACGAAGGCTGAGCACCGTCCCAGTCTAGGGAAGATCCGGAGCGTTCAATGTGTTGGAACTGTCTCCTCCAACCTGCTCTGGTGGGAGGTGTCCCTGCCCAGGGCAGGAAGGGTGGAACTCGATGGTCTTTAAGGTCCCTCCCAACTCTAACCATTGTGTGATTCCCGTGTCTGAAATGGGCTGCTGTGGAATTCCATCAGGAGTGTGTAAGGAAACGGGCTCCTACCTGTGGAGGTTGGTTGTACGTCGGTCTGGTCTCTGGAAATGAAGTTTTATCCTTTGACTCTCTACTTTGATCATCAATGGTGTCACCTAGCAGAGGAAAAACACACCTGTTAAATCACAAAAACCCTTCCTATTTTATATGGAGTAAGAAAAAAATCTTGAGTTTTCCTAATCTCAAATTATACAACTCCCTGGAATGGGGGGGGGGGGACTCTGTTACCACATTTATCATTTACAATTTTGAACACGAGGAAAGAGAAGATCATTGAGAAGTGGTCTGCAAAACCTGGGAATAAAGCTGTGCCAGTGAGTTAATGGGAAAAACTCAGAGGGAAGAAAAAAGAAAGAGCAAAGCCCCTATTTCTGCACACTTCAGGGCCATTCAGTTCGAACACCAGCAGAGCGACAAACGAAGGAGGCGTAGTCCCACCTTCTCAGATATTATAAAACCAATATCCACCCCTCCTACCTTCTCCCATCCTCTCTGTTGGTGGGAGGGCACAAAACAAGTTGTAAAGATTTTGTGGATTCTCTCCTCCTGCTGTCAGTGCTCCCCAGCAAAGAGTTTGGAGGAAAGATGGAACAACTTAGAAACGTGAAAGATTTGGTCACAGAATTCTGACTTCACTTTCATTCGAACTGAGACTGCTTTCTGGAATATTTTGAAAGTCTGTGTCCTTAAAGAGTCCTGAGGCAACTATGCTAAATGAAAGGCTTCCAGTCACTGGAGTTTAACTCCTTTGCTAAGCCTGTGTTTTTGGCTTTCCTCTTCCCTTTTCTCCAGAGGTTTATCTGGCAGAAGCTGCTGGGAACAGCAGCCAGCTCCTGCCCATGCCCAGCGAGCCTGGAAGCTGGTGACACCTCTTAAGATCTTTTTAAAAACTAACACCTAATTCTCTACATCAAATACTCCAAAGCACTTGCATTCACACTGTCTCATCGAAGAAAGGCAGGGGGGGAAGTGTAAAGGAGATGAAGAGTCATTTAATCTGTTCCACCCCACTATAAGGTGAAAAATAAAGCTTGTAAGCACCTCTATGAGGGAACAGCCACGTAAATCAATTGTGTCAAACCATTCCATTTCATTAGTAATGAAGTAGAGAGGCCTGCAAAAAAACCACCATTATTAGAGGTCCTGGACTCTGCAATGAAAGATTGCAAAACCATGGGGAGGCATGACCGTGGCCGACAGAGAGGTGAGGGGGACAGTAAGGCACATCCTCGGTGTGTTTGCTGTGGAAGAGACTGCAAACGAGTTCAAATTGTACCACTGGCACAGAAGAGTTTCCAGAAAATCAGTCTTTTCAGTGTATTTTCACCAGTTCCTATCTCAGATATCCAGATTAGTCACCCTTATTTCTACCAGCCCAAATAATGCCCTCACACACCTCCCCAGCCCCACCAGTTCCCGACCTTCCCAAGCCTGCCATAGCTGACCCATCTTCTTATGCCTTTCTGTTCACCTTGCCTTGGTTTCCCATTGACCTAAATCTTCCCTTAACTGGAAGCCATCATTTCTCTTCCCTCTTCAGGCTCAGCCTTTCTAATGCTTCCCTCTGATCTGGCTTCTCCTCTTCTCCACCATGACTCTGCAGCCTCCTCTTCCCATCTACCTACATGGTCGGAAGGTGGATGAAGGCAAACACTGAACGGACAGACAATTCCCTTTACACAACCCTCATGTAAATAGGTGTGAAACTACAATTTTCCCAAACTGAGCCACTGAGCTCTGCCTCTGGGAAAAATCACAAACACGCCACCTTAGCAGGAAGGGCTTCCCAACACCCACCACCACGTCCCCAAAAAGTCTTTCATCAGAAGAGAATAGATAGTGTTTCATAGACCACCATAATCACCCAGCCTAGCCTCCTGCATACTCAGCACTGGTGAGGCCACACCTTGAGTCTGGTGTCCAGTTCTGGGCACCTCAACACAAGAGAGATCTGGAGGGGCTGGAGCGAGTACAGAGGAGGGACACGAAACTAGTGAGAGGCCTGGAGAATCAATCTGATGAGGAGCCATTGAGGGAGTTGGGGTTGTTTAGTTTGAGGAAGAGGAGGCTGAGGGGAGACCTCATCCCTCTCTACAACTGCTTGAAAGGGCATTGCAGAGAGGTTGGTGCTGGTCTCTTCTCACGGGCAATGAGCGACAGAAGGAGAGGGAATGGCTGCAAGCTGCAGCAGGGTAGGGTTAGGCTGGACATGAGGAAACAGTTTTTCCCAGAGAGAGTGGTCAGTCAGTGGAATGGGCTGCCCAGGGAGGGGGTGGAGTCCCCATCCCTGACTGTNCCTGAATGATTCTATGGGCCAGGAGAGCTCGTGAATCAATTTGTTTCAACCAGGGCAGGTTTAAAGCTGCATTTTAACTAAGATAACTGACAAAATGATTCATTGTACAAACCAAGTAGATGCTGCCTCGTGTGTCCCTTGGTTTAAAAGCACCGTGCAATATTTCAGTCACAAAAAATATCTAAGTGAAACACCTAAAACCGTGGTATCCTTGGCAGATACTCTAAGAACTAGAAACGAAGGGCGCTCCGTGCAGTGTCAAGTGCTTCACACAGCAGCAGCACAAGGTGTGGTACGCACAGCATCACTGGGAAAACTGGTCAGGAGAAAAACAATCACGCTTACTGCTATAAAACAGCCCTTCGCTTATCCACGGGGACAAGTATTTTCAAGTTTGAAAAGAGCAATGGATGTAATTATCCTACTGTCCAGATAGCTCCAATCCTCAGCCGAGGTGGCCGTTCCCAAGTCATACTCGGCCCGTTCCAGGCCCCAGATGAACGGCATCACACTCAAAGGTCAGATGAACGTTTCTCCTTTCCATGAGCTGGTGCTGGATTCCCACCAACATTCTCCAAGTTCCACTGGTATCTCCCTTTTTTCCAAGAGCTACAGTCAGATGTTGCACAGGAAAGAAATACTCAGCCCGGTCCTCAGTACGTACTGTGTCCATCCCCCCCCTTCAGACCTCAGAATTTTTGGTTTCTTCAGAAAATCTGCCTCCAGCTGCCCATCTGGACCTCAGCGAACTCTCGTAAGAGAAAGGTTCAACCACAAGTTTGGCTTCTACTCAACAAGGAAGTGGGGTTTCTATTTATACCCTTTCCTCTTCCAGCATTTTGTTATCCTCAAGCTGTGCAGTCTCTCAATCAACAGACAACGCTTAGAAGCCTGCCCCACGCTGTGGTGGTGTGCTCTCCCTGCTTTTTCCCCCTTTTCCCCCCACCTGCCTGGGCCTTGGCCATCATGGCCACATCAGTTGCAATAAGCTGCACCTGGACTTCAGGGGGTGGCTGGCAACGCAGCCAAAACACAGTCTGGAGTGGGGACCTAGATATCTCGTTCCCATGAAAATATGACTATGGGTCAATTATGTTCCTCTATAAATAGCAGACAGCCCAAGGGCCCTGTGAGCTCCCCTGCAGGGCAGCGGCTGCACACCAGCATCTCCCCTTGAGCAGGGACACTCGCTGAAGGTTCCACTCCTCGAGGCTGAGAGATTCCTTGCCACATCAGATCCTCAGCCAGTGACTAACAGCACGCTAAACTTTGAAATCTTAGCTCAGTAAAATAAGGGATTGTTTGTGTACATATAATCCTGTGGCCATAAACCACTGACCAAGGCTGGGAACAGGATTGGATCCAGCTGCACCCAGACTCCTCTCGGAGAAGGAGTTTAGACCAGGGGGTCCTTTCTGAACCTCGTCACTCAACGGGAGGGTCCCCCTGACAGCTCGTCTGGCCCTGTCCTCCCTGCAGTAAATAGCCAAGGGTACCTTCCCATCGAACCTCATTAAACACTGGCGCAGTTAGTTCTGATTCTGTTAAATCACTGTTTCACCATAATAGATGTTGCACTGCTTCTCTCTTCTGAGTGAAGTCAATCACTGTCTGCAACACAGCCTGAGATTGAAAAATTAAAACTGATTATAAATATATGTTAGAGTCTTCCTTAACTGAGATTGCCATTTGTTCTGGTCTGTGGGAGAACCCTGTGAGACAGCCGAGCAAATGCAACCCAGTGAGCAGTAACCAGCCACCAAACACACACGTTTTCAAATGGCACCTTCAGCTTCAAAAGAAAAACAGCTATTTTGCACTATACTTAGTGCCTTAACTCTCTGTTGCCCGGCATCATCTGCAGAGAAGGGGCAAGAACAACAACTATTCAGGCTTCCACCTGAAAGGAAAAAGACAAAGAGCTGTAAGAGAGGAAACCCAGCGGAGTCGAACGTGAGAACAGGAGAGGACTCTCTGGAAGCATCAAGTTTCTCCTGCAGTTTCTCGCCCCTCTTTCTTACTTGTAAGGCATTTTAAGTTACCCTGCTCCACAAATAAACCAACCCAACTTCAGGCTTCAGTCCATCGACAGCAGCAGCTCTTTCAGCCTGGGGAGGTACCCAAGGACCGCATTTCCCTCTCCCCCTCTGAGTCTCAGGAGTCCCGACAACCACACTTCCATGGAAAGGGGTTTGACAGCATCACTTTTCCAAGTCCCACTCTTCTCTCAGCCTCATTCAAACAGCCTCCAGCTCCCCCAGAGGGGATGAGATGTGGTTCTGCCCAGACTCACCCCAGCCCAGCTTGTTTCTCCAGCACCCACAGTCAGGCTCTCACAGCTTCCATTTACTCCCAGCACTGCTGCAAACTTATTAGTAAGAAGTTGGTTTTCTCCCTTTGAGCCACTTGTTCAAGTGGTGGCTGCTGCTCTCGTTGCCCTTTCCATCTCAATCACCCTGGTTCCTTTCAAAAAGAGGCTGTAGTGACATTTAGTACCAAAGATGAGCTCTGGGCTTCAATCCAGAAGATCAGTCAAGCATTCTTACTGGCAAAGTCCTACTCGATGAGTGACCTGGGGACTGGAGCCTGGTAATACCAGGGAACCCTGATGACAGGACCCAGAACACAAAATTGTGCTGGTTTTATGGGATCGAGAACACTCACAGAAGACAGAGGGAAGAACTTGAGAAATCCTTGCTAATGAGCATTGAATCAAAACATGGCTTGGGTTGGAGAGGCCCTTTAAGAACCACCTACGGACTGTACACAATTAGAGCCAAATATAATAAACTGTCAGCAATCTGGCAGTTCCCATTGGTGATTGACAGACCACTCATCAACCCACCTGAATCAAGGACAGCAACTGACCAGTTGCTGTCCTCCTCAGTGGGAGAGATGGGGCATTGGTGGTGGTTCTCTTCTCTTAGAAGCAGGACTACTGTTCTATCTAGCATTAGGGTTATTCATCCTCATTTGCTTCCACACACACGTGGCCAAGACATAACAGCTGTATAAGAATACCAACAGTTGGCAAAACAGTGAAGTCATCCTAGTTTCAGGTCACCTCATCCTGGTTTCATATGAAAAGCTTTTCATATCAGCAGCAGTTTCATTTCAACAAGCTAATAATACCCCCTAAAAATCCAATATATCAGCAAAAAAGATTCTCCACAGCTGCAACTTTCAGCAAAACAAGAGTTTAAGAGTTCATGCTGCATAAGGGTGAGTGAGAAGGAAGTGTGTGTAAGCCCAGGAGAAGGCACTTGGTAAGTCCTTGGCAGCCTTCTATTGAGTTTCAACTGAGTATTTATAGCTGAGCATTAAGGGGTCCTACGAACAATCAATCTTGGATCGGGGGTAGAACTCACCAATATCTTCTCTACTCACCCCGACAGACCATGAGGAAGATCTGTATAAACCCTGCAGAGTGAGAACCCCAAAAGGCTTATTTCTTCAAACTTTTGAAAAGGAGGGGGGAAGCCATACCAAGGCGAACATTATCCTCAGTGGAAATGAAGCAACAAGGCTCAGTCCTTTCCCAGTTAAAGAGGAATAACAAATCCAACCATAGCACGCGCCACTGAAGATTATGGGAGGAGCCCTCCCAATTGGCACCCATCATTTTGGGCTTCCATCCTTCTGCAGGTGATCTGAAGGCAGAGTCTCCGGTTTCCTCAACCACTCTGTCTTCTCAACCTGCATCCCACTATCAAGATTGCAGCAAACCCACAAGTTAAAAACTCCACCACAGAAACCTCCCCTTTCTGGGGGAGTAAACCACTTCATCCCCTCTGTGGAAAAAGAAAAGTTTCAGAAGATTATTACTACCTCTTTTTTTTTATGATGTATCATGTACATAATGGCCACGTGTTAGCTTCTTGTCATGGTCATCTAGTCCAGCTCAGTCATCCCACAGAACAAGTCTATTGTTTTAAGGTGAAGAATCAAACAAGAGATTCCTTAATTTTTTAGACATTTGGAAAAGTTTAGTTTTAATTTATATAATCTTTTCCCTTTCTGCTTCACTCTCAAATCTGCTTCCTGGGTAGTGAAAGGGGCCTACAGTTGGCATAACCCAGCTTTGCCATACGGATGGGCTGGTACACAGCAGTGCAAAGGGAGCAGCAGGTTGAAAGCTACATTTCTTCTACATTTCCTTCTAGAAGCTCCATTTTCTTCTGTGGTTACACACTCCCACTAGGTCCTTTTTGCTTTTCCAAGGTCAGGAGATAAAGACAATAGTATTTACCTCTATTTGTTCTGTTTCTCTTGCCTAACTTTTGTCTTCTTTACCCTTGACGAGAATGCGACAGTCATCATCTTCACAATCCTTCCTGCGTTCTTCTCATTTTGCTTGGAAGGATGGTTATCAAGTCTTTACCCCCTTCAGTTCCTGATCAAAGGGAGAAGGCTTTTGGGAAACGCTAGCAACAAGCAGAAACTCAGCTGAAGACAGCAGCAGAGGTCCCAGAGAGCGCTGCTGGCAACCATCAACATGGTTCAGCAGGATTCATTTTCTTAGAATCACAGAATCATTTAGGTTGGAAGAGACCCTTGGGATCATCCAGTCCAACCATCAGCCCTACTCTACAAGTTCTCCCCTACACCAGATCCCTCAACACCACAGCCAATCTACTCTTAAACACAGTCAGGGATGGGGACTCCACCACCTCCCTGGGCAGCCCATTCCACTGACTGACCACTCTCTCTGGGAAAAACTGTTTCCTCATGTCCAGCCTAACCCTACCCTGCTGCAGCTTGCAGCCATTCCCTCTCCTTCTGTCGCTCATTGCCCGTGAGAAGAGATCAGCACCAACCTCTCTGCAATGCCCTTTCAAGCAGTTGTAGAGAGTGATGAGGTCTACCCTCAGCCTCCTCTTCCTCAAACTAAACAATCCCAACTCCCTCAAT
>VZTM01021662.1:18781-49301 GCA_013400555.1 Jacana jacana
TAGTCAGCATCAAAGAGGTCTGAGACTCCACACATCGGAATCATAAAATGGGACAAAGTGTTTGAAAACACAGGATAACGTCTAGGAGCAACATCACATCCTGCCACAAGGGCTGTTGTCTTCAGATTAGTGGGAATAGTGTTTTTTGAAAAAATTAAGCTAAACTATACGTACAAAAGGAGCAAGAGAACGGAATGGCCTGTCCAGAGAGAGCGGAACATTCTGATCTGTATAATTAACCCACAACAAACATGTGGTGTATACAGCAACGTATAGCTCAGCCTGAAACACACACCCGGCCACTCCAGGCTCCAAACAGTTATTAGAATCATCACAGAATCATTCAGGTTGGCAGAGACCCTTGGGATCATCCAGTCCAACCATCAGCCCCACTCTACAAGTTCTCCCCTACACCAGATGCCTCAACACCACATCCAATCTACTCTGAAACACAGTCAGGGATGGGGACTCCACCCCGTCCCTGGGCAGCTGATTCCACTGACTGACCACTCTTGCTGGGAAGAATTTTTTCCTAACTGTGACTATAAAATTACTACAAAACGTTAAATCTCAACCTGTGTCTTTACTTTTATTTTTTTCTAACATATGGCCAGCACTTTCTGATTTGTGACAGGGAACGAGATGTTTTATGGTTCAGTCAAACACTGCTATTGAGAAAAACCCCTTCTGGAACAGTCAGTCAGCCTGAGGCTTCACATTCAGCTGCCCAGGGAGGTGGTGGAGTCACCCTCCCTGACTGTGTTTAAGAGCAGATTAGATGTGGTGTTGAGGGATCTAGTGTAGGGGAGAATTTGTAGAGTAGGGCTGATGGTTGGACTTGATGATCCCAGGGGTCTCTTCCAACCTAAATGATTCTATGATTCTATGATTACAGGAGCTGGAGCACTGATTTCCCCACCCCTTACCTGCTTTAGAAAGTTTCTCTAACGTGTAACTGCTCTAACTGCTGCCAAAGATGAATGACTCCTCTCGGTGCCTCTGGGAGCCCTCCGTAACACTGGAGAAAATACAGGCTGCTTCATTTCTTAGAAGAGGCAAATGTATGGCCATGCAATGAACATGCCTACAGCCAGACAGCGCATCCCGGGGAATCCGAGAAGGAGAGCTCGGTTCATCTGGAACAACGGCTTTGGGAAAGCGGGGCATTTCTCCTCGTGCAGTTATGCACACACTNCCAGTTCTGCCGTACCTCCCAGTTCTGCCTTACCTCCCAGCTCCCTTCCCACAAAACTAAGTGTCATTTTGTGCTAATCGGCGTTAAGTGAACCAGAAAGGAGAGAATGGCAGGGATCCAGCTGACTCATTAATACCAGTGTAACGAATTAACCCTTTTACATTGTCTCTCTCTTCCCCACCCCCCCCCCNCTCTACAAGTTCTCCCCTACACCAGATGCCTCAACACCACATCCAATCTACTCTGAAACACAGTCAGGGATGGGGACTCCACCCCGTCCCTGGGCAGCTGATTCCACTGACTGACCACTCTTGCTGGGAAGAATTTTTTCCTAACTGTGACTATAAAATTACTACAAAACGTTAAATCTCAACCTGTGTCTTTACTTTTATTTTTTTCTAACATATGGCCAGCACTTTCTGATTTGTGACAGGGAACGAGATGTTTTATGGTTCAGTCAAACACTGCTATTGAGAAAAACCCCTTCTGGAACAGTCAGTCAGCCTGAGGCTTCACATTCAGCTGCCCAGGGAGGTGGTGGAGTCACCCTCCCTGACTGTGTTTAAGAGCAGATTAGATGTGGTGTTGAGGGATCTAGTGTAGGGGAGAATTTGTAGAGTAGGGCTGATGGTTGGACTTGATGATCCCAGGGGTCTCTTCCAACCTAAATGATTCTATGATTCTATGATTACAGGAGCTGGAGCACTGATTTCCCCACCCCTTACCTGCTTTAGAAAGTTTCTCTAACGTGTAACTGCTCTAACTGCTGCCAAAGATGAATGACTCCTCTCGGTGCCTCTGGGAGCCGTCCGTAACACTGGAGAAAATACAGGCTGCTTCATTTCTTAGAAGAGGCAAATGTATGGCCATGCAATGAACATGCCTACAGCCAGACAGCGCATCCCGGGGAATCCGAGAAGGAGAGCTCGGTTCATCTGGAACAACGGCTTTGGGAAAGCGGGGCATTTCTCCTCGTGCAGTTATGCACACACTGGGTGATTGCAGCGTACAGTTAAATTGGTGATGCTGGAGACTCAGACCCTGGTTTATGCAGAAGGTGTAAGAACAGCTCAGCACACAAAACGTTTCACTGTAGTGAATTCCTGCCTGCATAAACCCTGCTCATCTTTTGAAACATTCAGCTACAGCTTAGCCCGTGTTTTGCTTTTAAGGCTTCCACCGGGCATTGATATTTGCTTCACACAGTCTGTCCCAATTACCCTACAGCTGCCTGGCAGGGCAGAGCTGCCCAGCTCCATCCCCACCAACCACCCCAGAAGCTGAAGTTCTGGATTAAAAAGCGAGGGGTTTTGTGAGCCACCGCAGCTGCTCCGGCTCCCAACCCAAGCGCCATTCAGCCGGGAAGAATGGCACCGCCTCGGAATTGTTCTTCCTGAGAGTTTGCACAATAAAAACAAACCACACCACTTCCAAATTTTCAAAGACTTTAAAAAAAAACAAAAACAGAAGAAGTTAAAAAAAAAAAAGGCAAGAAAAGCAGAAAAAAAGTCTTTGCTATTCTGGAAACAAGCGTTCTCTTTCTGCTCCCAGCTTTGCAGTTCTACGTCAGTGTTGCTCTATGAATAAACAAACCAAATACCAAGCCCTCCCTGGGGTGGGCAGACACCACATGGGGACCTGGAGATACTCTTCATGACCATCTCCACTGAGTCTGCAGGTGTATTAAATGGAAAGTGCAATTCTTGACTCTAAAGAAACCAACTAACCAAGACACGGCTAAGCAGCTGATCAGTACCACCTTATTCAGCGACAGCACAACTCATACAAATTATTATCATCATTGGTATTATCTATTGATACATGTTAGCACAATGATAAAAAACCTCTCATTTCCCTCATTGAGACAAAAGATCAATCACAGAATCACAGAATCTCAGAGACTGGAAGGAACCTTGACAGCTCCTCCAGTCCCATCCCCTGCTGGAGCAGGAACACCCAGAGCAGGTCACACAGGAACGCCTCCAGGAGGGTTTGGGATGTCTCCAGAGAAGGAGACTCCACCACCTCCCTGGGCAGCCCCTTCCAGTGTTCCCTCACCCTCACCCTGAAGAAGTTTTTCCTCATATTTCAGTGGAATCTCCTTTGTTCCACCTTGCACCCATTGCCCCTTGTCCTATCATTGGATGTCACTGAGAAGAGCCTGGCTCCATCCTCCTGGCACTCACCCTTTCCATATTTATACCTCAAATATACCTCAAACTGATCTTACAGAGTATTTATCTGAACAAACATGATTCTGTTCCTTATAAATTATGTACCATGCAGCCATTCCAAGCCTAGGAATGTAGGGCTGTTTTAATAGCTAAGAAGGTTTGGTGGGGGCTTTTTTTTTAGTAATTAGTAGTTTAAAAACCTACTAGTTAGTAGCTAAGCCAGGGTAAGACCTCACTAAAGGAGATGGTCCTTCAAACCGTCTCTGCTGTTCATTTATTAAGTTTATATAATTTATTAAGTGGGTAGGAAACACCAAAGTGTGTGTGTGTGTGACTTGTTTTTCACCAGCTCAGTGAAATGAAGCAAATCCCCAAGAACTCAGCCAAGTGGCTGGACTGGCTCAGGAGCAGGGGAGAAGAAGCCTGTCAAACCAACCCATCAGTCCCATCTGCACCTTCAGTGGAAGATTCTTGGGGAAAGCCCCCTGAGATTATTCTCCCATTATTCATAAATCCTCTCTCCTCTTTTTTGTTTTAACCAGGAGGACGCTGTAAGTACGGCACTGGAGGACAGCAGGAGGCCGAGCCTCGGAAAGGGGGATGTGGGAAGACTGATGGAGATTTCTTGAAGATCAACTAAAAACCAGCACTTCACTGAGCTCTAGGATTTCATCTCGTATCACACATAATGCACCACTGTTGATCCCACCAAGTTTTAATTTGCAAAGGCACCAATCCAGAAGTGCTGTGTCTTTGGGGCGGGAAGTTGGCCGTTCCTTAGGACACATTTGTGATGGGTATAAGGAGGGCTGCTCTCACATCCTCCTCTTGCTTTGAAATTATCCCAAAGTAGAATGGTTCTTTAAAACTCTTTGCAGCAGAAGCTGCTGGCATTTTAAAGTTGTGGTGGCAGAGTAGCACCCCCAGGGAGAAAAAAAGACTCTTAAAGCTCTGCTGCAGTAGGGGAATTTAAAAAAGAAAAATAAATATCACTTTATGCACGTCCAATAGCATCCAAATGACTACTTTAAACTGCAGCCTGGGATTTAGGATGAAATGTCACATTGTGCACACCCTACATTTCATCTGCATAATTCCTCAAGAAAATTTCCAGCCTCTTCTGGCCAAGTCTTTGGGGACATTCACAATTCCCAGGGCTTCCCACCGCTTCCCAGCATGGCACGTGAAGGCCTTCTACAGCGGACTTTAATGCCCTCAAACACTGCTGAAGAGAAAAATACCAGTTGTAAACATACAAACCAAAGGCAAACCAGTAGAGTTAATGTTTAGCTGCTGGAGAAGGTTTGCCTGGGCATATCTGAGTGCAGCACCACCAGAACAAGCCCATTACACCCCGTGCAGGACCCTTGGACCAGACCGAGTAATCAATGCGGCGCTGCTGCACCGGCCCAGAAGCAGAGAGAAAAGACATCAAAAACCCCAGTGACTCAGACATATTTATTTTGCTTTTTGTATGTGTGTGTGTGTGCTCTGAGAAGGATCACTTTACTTAATTGCCAGCAAGTCCATCTTCTTGTTGGCAAGGCTCCTCTGCGGGGAAAGAGGCGACGCAGAGTCAAGTTGTTCTCCCTCCTCTCCCTGTTCCCTCCTTATCCGCTGCTTCTGGAATCGATTTACCTCACCCTTCATCTTTCTTTTTTCCCCACTTCCTCTGGGTGGGGAAAGAGAAGAGGGAAGGATTTGGGTTGTTTTCCCACATAAGAAGAGGAGCAATACCAAGTTATGTAGGCTCTGTGACAGGACTTTCAAAAGACTTGAGTAAAGAGAGGCAAAAATCAAACCCCATCGAACCACCAGCCAACGCAGCACATCGAGTGAAATAAGTTACTGAATATCCATTTGGCATTTTGCAAAATTCATAATTCAATCTTCATCATTCAAATAACCCAACAGAATTGCTGACAGACCCCCACGTGCCCCGGGGAACTCCAGGGAAAGCCGTGCCCTCCTCAGCAGCCCCGACACGGGAGCAGAAATTCCAGATAACACTATTTCTTCCCTTAACGGTGTTACCCTTAAAATACCCTCCTGGCCTCTCGTGGGGTTTGACCATGATCCTGTGAAAAGGAATTAAGTCTAGTGATGCAAGATCAAGCCCGCCACGGGAAGGAGAAAGGTCCTGCTGCCCAGATGTTGGACATGAGCTCGTTGGACCCACGGGGTCCAACCCAAGGAATTCAGAGAAGGTACCGACACGGGAGTTCACGTGTTCACCCAAGCTTTCTGGGAACGATTCAAGGGGTTTAAGTAGAAATGCTAAATGTTTTATCATGAGATTTGACTTCAAAGAGCTTGAGCTCACTCTTTGTTTGGACATGTTTCTGCACCCACCAGGAGGCTGCTCTGCTTCTCTGTTTATCTTATGTCACTTCCATTCGGGAACTGAGGAAGAGGAAGGGAAGAACCATTCATCAGACCCTCACTCCCTGGCTTTGAGCTGATCATCTGAGGGGTTTTACAGCCAGTTTGAATAAGGACGGCTCTGCCTGGGTGACCAAGCCTACAATTACACTGTGCAGGTTATTCCCCATAGCCTACATCCTGTGCACGTGCCTGTTTGCTATCAAATAGCATCATTCATACGCTATTTTAAAAAGTTAAAATCTATCAATTATCAAAACGTACAGAGACAGAGTTTGGAGAAATGACAAAGTCAGTCCCTTCTGGTGTTTTAATCCATGACTTATGATCCACTCAATGCCTCAGTTTTGTGATCCTTTCTATAGCTCTTTATGCTCCTCAGACAGATGCTGCTGCTTTGTTAAACGCTTTGCTGTTTCCTGTTGTGAGAAATTAATTGACTGTTACTACTCAAGTCCCAGCAAACAGCATTTCCACTGTCCTTTGCTAATTATGCCATGCCTGCGTTGTACACAGCATTTCACACTACATTTGCTTTTCTGCTTTATAGTTTAGGGCAGCTTATTTGTAAGAATGTGCATTTCTGTCCATATTATCTTGACCTACCAGAGCAGATCTGATTGCTTTTTAAACGTATGGGAGTAATTGGCTCAGAAGCCACACACAACTACAAGTGGGAATGCAAAACCAGTGAAGTTGGGCTGGCAGTTTAAATAAGCTCTACTGGGTGAGTGCATGGTCTGAGCTGAAGTGTATCTTCTGCTTCAGGCCCAGCATGAACACAATGGGCCTGTCTTTGGGATAATAACAAGGACATCGACTCTCCTCCCTGAAAAAGAAGCCAAACCTGCTGGAGATCCCAAATAGCTTCTTGTGTTCAATGCAAACTGATGGTCAAGAACGAGTGAAGAAGGAAATATCCTCTTGGTATTCCTCAGAGAACTCCATTTCTCATGCTCTCAGACAACTACCAGAATAAAATAAACCTCTGACAGAGAGACAGAGTATGGACAAATAACAACCAACCAAACATAACTGCAGTGGTAGCTTGAAGTAGTTGTAAAGGTCTAAGAACTGAGGACAAAGTCTATAAACAAAGGTAATACATCTTCTTAGATCAACTAGAGTAGATAGAAATGTTAGACTTTGGGTGACAGAAGTCCTTTAAGCCTAAAACCAAGAGCAATAGAGCTTTTAAAATGGAAAATGAATACAAAATCACCATCTAGAGTTGACTACAGGTTTGCACATAGTTTGGAAGTAGTGTCTGTTCTTTTCTCTGATGGACATTAATATTCATGGCCTTGGGAAAGTTCTTCACTTCACAGCAACTCTAAATCTCCATCCCCTAATAACCTTCCAGTCCCCTAAAAATCTGGGTACCCATCACCTTTCCCTCCCACCCCCACTATCTCTTCCTCTGCTTACAAATCATCAACTCTCTTTTCTTTCCTGGGATGGTTTAATTTACCTAAACCACTTGACTCTGGGGAGACCTTAGAGTCCCCTCCAGTCCTTAAAGGGGCTACAGGACAGCTGGGGAGGGACCNTCCATGATCCCAAGGGTCTCTTCCAACCTGAATGATTCTATGATCCTATTTCCCTTTCCCAATGTGCCCACGACAACAGCACCAGCTGGTGTCTCTTGTGACCTCCCAGACCCCGTCGGCCACGAGTGGGAAAATCTGCAAACCAAAATCCATATAAGAGTTTTTGGGACAATTCCCCCAGTTCTGCTCCCTGGAACTGGTACAACCAGGTTGCCATTTAGCCACGACCATCTCAACCTGCTGTTTTAAAAAACGAAGAAACCTGCCCAGTCTTTCACATGTTTCCACATTTCTGCACCTCCCATCCACCTTCCAGATGACAAATTCTGGGGATGGGGCTTTTTGTGATACGCAGGCACGTTCCATAACACCCCACCATGGAGCCAGCTCCTGGGCAGAACAGAGGTGTTACCAAACAGGAATCACTGCTGCGCAATGGCTTTGTTTAAGTCAGAGGTGAACTATAGCTTTTATTACAAAAACTAAAGGAATGAAATGGAAAAGAGAATAAGTAACTGCAATTTTCTGAAAGCTACGTACAACCTCTTGCATTCTGTTCCTATAGTGAAAAATGCCTTGCTTTGGCATTTAACATGGCCATGTCCAAAGGAGAAATTAAGCCAGTTCATCACCTTGTATTTCCCTCTGGTGGACTGTTTCTTTTCAAGCTGCAGTCCCAGTAACAACAAAATAAAATCCCCCCACCCTCCCCTCAAAAAACCAACCACCAAACAGCAGTGTTTTGCTTCAGCAAGGCCTTCAGAACTAGATCCTCAGCAAATAATCCAATGTCCCTTCCTCTGACGACAGGAGGAGGGTTTGGGCACAGTGTAATCCCTCCTCCAGCTCTACTGCCTTAAGCTGTAATTCAGTTGTTCTGCTTCTGGGAGTCATTTATCACATTCCCAGTTCTGTGGGTAGTGATACGGCCAGAAACAAGGCTATAAAACCCAAACTCTATTCCTACTACATGGAAGTTTGGAAAATGGGAAGATGTTTCACTGGAGCAACACTCCAGGAGAACGTTGTCGACACAGTAAAACAGATGGGGTTTTTCTTTCACTCTGCAGTTTCATAGAATCATCCAGTTTGGAAGAGACCCTTGGGATCACTGAGTCCACCCATCAGCCCCACTCTCCAAAGTTCTCCCCTACACCAGATCCCCCAACACCACAGCTCATCCACTCTGAACCACAGTCAGGGATGGGGACTCCACCCCCTTCCTGGGCAGCCCGTTCCAGGGACTGAATTTTCTTCATTTGCTACTTGCACACTGTGTGGAAGTTAAACTGGTTGGAGACTTTTCACGTAGATATCTTTCTAAAGTGAGAATTAATTCTTGACAAACTGATGGAGTCTAATTTTAAAGCATGGCTGATGGAGATTGGAATCATGGTACCAGTATCTCCTGGTTTCTTTAGGGTGGTGAGCACCAACACTAGCTGAGAAATTCTCTCTGCCATCCAGATACATCACCAGAGCTTTGTGGATGCTGGAACGTCAGATATAGGACTAGATCGAAGCCCAAAGCTTTACACTGATCAATTAAAATGGTACATTCTGTATGTATCAAACAGATACTAAAAACACCAACCAGAGCCCACCTGCTTTTTCAGTGTTAAGGGATTACTTATTTTTGCTGTGAGTTTAACAGAACCTTTTGGGAAAACCAGACTTTGAGACAGTCTGTCGTGTAACAGGAACTTGCAATCAACTAACTAGAGGAGTCAGACAACCTCCCAAAATATTGATTTTATCTTCTCCAAAACATGCCTATTATCCCTATAAACAGAGGTACAATACCAGGCCTGTGAAACCTCACACATCCTCAGTGACATTTAAGAATCTGCTCCACTTGTATGATTTTAAGCAAAGCTGCAGAGTACAAATTTAGGATGAAAACCTGTTCTGAAGCAACATGCACAAAGCTGATCCCATGTGGGAAGTTTTAGAGGTAGAAAGTGTAAAGGGTTACTAAAGAATTCCACAGGTGAAACAGAGCAGCATCTCTTTCCCAGAGACAGAGAGGAGAGAAGTGTGGCCTGGACGATAGGGCAGTGAGGTGGATTGGGAACTGGCTGAAGGACAGAAGCCAGAGAGTGGTGGTCAATGGGACAGAATCTACTTGGAGGCCTGTGTCTAGTGGAGTCCCTCAGGGATCAGTATTGGGACCAATGCTGTTCAATATATTCATCAATGACTTGGATGAGGGAATAGAGTGCACTATCAGCCAGTTTGCTGACGGCACCAAACTGGGAGGAGTGGCTGACAGGCGAGCAGGCCATGCTGCCATCCAGCGGGACCTGGACAGGCTGGAGAGCTGGGAGGGGAGAAATTTCATGAAATAGAACAAGGGCAAGTGTAGAGTCTGGCATCTGGGCAAGAACAACCCCAGGTACCAGTATAGATTGGGAAATGACCTGTTGGAGAGCAGCATAGGGGAAAGGGACCTGGGGATCCTGGTGGGCAGCAGGATGCCCATGAGNGACATCCAAGGATAGGACAAGGGGCAATGGGTGCAAGCTGGAACAGAGGAGATTCCAGTTAAATATGAGGAAAAACTTCTTCACAGTGAGAGTGACTGAACACTGGCAGGGGCTGCCCAGGGAGGTGGTGGAGTCTCCTTCTCTGGAGACATCCCAAACCCACCTGGACGCATTCCTCTGTGCCCTGCTCTGGGTGTTCCTGCTCCAGCAGGGGGTTGGACTGGAGGAGCTTTCAAGGTCCCTTCCAACCCCTGAGATTCTGTGATTCTGTGCGATTCCTACACAAATCTTCCAGCTGCCCTAACGTTGGTTACCTTGAACCCTGTTGTACTGCACTCAAGTGTGCTGTAGGGAAGCAACTGGTTTTACTGGAGTTTTCCTATATATAGCTCCCAAACCTTTGGCAAGGTTTTCTATGAAGCAGTACAGCCTGGTTTTAACCTCTTAGATTTAACTGCTTGAAATACTTACAGTCAACCAGCCTAGGAAAAAAAAAAGAGTTCTGAAGGTTAAAAATGTGCTAATCTTTACGTGGTTCGGTGATACTCTATTGCAACAATAAAAGAAGGAGGAAAAAAAGACACTGCATGAAAACCACCATTACTTAATCATATACAACTTGACAAAGTGAACCAGAGATTAATGGCTCAGGGCTTTTCAGTAGGTTTGGGGTTGTTTTTTTATAGGAGAAAAACTTCTGGTTTCGTACCAAGAATCTTGCAGCTGCTTAAAATACATTCCTTACTAAGAATCCAAGGGTCTTGGATTTGCCTAAGACTGTGCCAGGAGAGAATTCTGCACCTAAAGAAAATTCTGATGAAGCCTCCACAGGGGCTCAAAAACCTCTCAGAGATGTGTACACAGACGTACTGTGCTCTCTGCCTCCTTGGTGATTTACCCTGCTCTGCCAGGTTAGCCCCAAATGCATGCAAAACAGTAAATGTGGTGGATTTATGATATATAGATTTTTTTTATATCTCCTATATATCAGCCCTACAATCCTTTTCCAAAAAGTTAAACGCTGCAGGAACAAAACCTTACTTGGAAAACTCACTGGTCCTATGACAAGTTTTCCTCCTGTTTGCTTCATTTGCAGTCAGTCAGCTCAAGTCTAGATTGAAGATGTCCCCTTCTTGTGACGTATCATTATCATAGGATCACAGAATGCTCTGGGGTTGGAAGTGACCTCTGGAGATCACCCAGTCCAACCTCCTGCCAGAACAGGGTCACCCACAGCAGGTCCCACAGGAATGTGTCCAGGGGGGTTTGAATGTCTCCAGAGACAGAGACTCCACCACCTCTCTGGGCAGCCTCTGCCAGGGCTCTACCACCCTTAAAGTGAGGAAGTTTTTCCTCACATTTAGATGGAACTTCTTGTGTTCCAGTTTGTGCCCATTCCCTCTTGTCCTGTCCCTGGAAACCACTGAGAAGAGCCTGACCCCATCCTCCTGACACCCACCCTTGAAGTATTTCTAGGTGTTGGTCAGATCCCCCCTCCGTCTTCTCTTCTCCAGACTAAAAAGACCTAAGTCCTTCAGCCTTTCCTCAGCGGAGAGATGCTCCAGGCCCCTCATCATCTTTGTATCCCTCTGCTGGACCCTCTCCAGCAGTTCCCTGTCCTTCTGGAACTGGGTAGCCCAGAACTGGTCCCAGTGCTCCAGATGGGGTCTCCCCAGGGCAGAGCAGAGGGTGAGGATGACCTCCCTCCACCTGCTGGTCGCACTCTTCCTGATGCACCCCAGGATGCCTTCACTTAAAAGTGTCCTTAACTGACACACTCCAATGAAAACTCCTGTTTAGTCTATTCCAGAGGCTGTACTGGGTCACTGAAACTATCTGAAACTTAAACTGCTGATTCAAGTGTTGAGCCTTTACTGCAAAAACAACACACTGTGGCCCAGTCCTGATACATTCAGACAACACACTGCCACTAAGTTTAATATTATACAGAGATTTCGACTTCAGTAAGTTGGTAGGACAGAAATCAAGAGTTTTCAACAGTTAATTACTTGTTTTCAAGAGCACACCATAAGGATGTATGATTAAAAGCCAAAATAGATCTTAATCATATAGTAACACTCTACAGTGACTCACTGAACACAAGTGTCAACACGAGATCTCAGCAAAGTTGGTTTATTTTTAGTATGTTATTTGGGAGCAGCTGAACACAAAAGTGAAAGAAAAAGATCAAGGATGAGGTTCTTTGCTAAAAACATTTTACATGGGTAACCAGATAAACTTCCAGTAAAAAAAAACCCAAAACCAACCACAAGAGAAGATAAAAAGTCATTAATCAGGATAAAATTCTGTAAGGGAAACAATTCCAGGGAGGTGGTGGAGTCACCCTCCCTGACTGTGTTTAAGAGCAGATTAGATGTGGTGTTGAGGGATCTAGTGTAGGGGAGAACTTGTAGAGTAGGGCTGATGGTTGGACTTGATGATCCCAGGGGTCTCTTCCAACCTAAATGATTCTATGATTCTATTCTATGAATTAGAGGCAGCAGCCTGGACTCCCCCATACCTTCCAGGTGCAGAGACGTGGTCCCTGACATCCAACAGTAAAGAGTCAGACAAGAGCTTGAGCAAACACAGATTTCACTATTACAGATACACTGGACAGCCATTCCCTAGAGCAGATTTGTGCTATTGGTCAAAGAACAAATAAAGAATAAATAAATAAATAAATGGATTACAGTCACCCACCCCCCTCAAAAAGCGCCTTGAAAATATTCCACATCTGCAATCTCGGTGTCTCTCCTAAAATCAGCAGCTGGCCAGGAACACCATGGCAGAAATCAAATGTAAATATCATAGAATCATTTAGGGTGGAAGAGACCCTTGGGATCATCGAGTCCAACCATCAGCCCTACTCTACAAGTTCTCCCCTACACCAGATCCCTCAACACCACATCCAATCTACTCGGAAACACAGTCAGGGATGGGGACTCCACCACCTCCCTGGGCAGCCCATTCCACTGACTGACCACTCTCTCTGGGAAAACTGACCTTACCCAGAAAGTAACTTTCAGGGGAGCTGCAAGAAGGTCATGTGTTGCTTCAGCTGAGGAAAACATTTGGGCTGATTGTTCCCAGACTCTTGATTCTCACTATTCTATGTGGCAAGTTAATTTTTGCACCATTGGTGCCTGTGCCAGGGGAAGAGGACAAGCCACCTAGCCAGATCCAAGCTGGGTGCTAAGGGGTGTGCCTTCCTATGATGAAACTTGCTGCCATCCCCAAATCTGAAGTGGATGAGAATGCGTGCGGGGCATCAAGAGCGACGGCACAAAGGGAGTACGGAATGATATCCATCTCCCATGAACTGGGATGGCACTGAGAGCACAAGTCACCACCTGGAATGGCAGTGAAGGTGCTTGAGGATAACGGATGAAGTGTGATGCGTGGTGGAAGAAAGAAGTCAAGTCTACAGAGGTATTGCTTGATAGCTTCAGAGCCATCTGACACCTGACAGAAAGCCAAGCATCAGCCAGTTTGCTGATGACCCCAAACTGGGAGGAGTGGCTGACAGGACAGAAGGCCGTGCTGCCATTCAGCGGGACCTGGACAGGCTGGAGAGTTGGGAGGGGAGAAATTTAATGACCTGACTACCTTTTATTAAAAAAAAAACCAACAAACCCCAAACACCCAAAAAATCCAACAAACTAAGTTTGGGGTAAAACCCACCTGAGTTTAGGCAGGTACATGAACTAACTCCCAAGAAAGGACAGGAGCAGAATAAATCAGCCCCCCAGAAGAATTAGTACCAGCCCAGTATCACAACACTTTGGTTGTGTTTGCAGAACAAGCTGAGCTACAGCTACTCAACGTGAAACCAATCTGCCAGATCCTGTGCACATAAACCCAGTTAAACCAATAAAAGAGTACAATGTTAAACCACCCAATTTGGAAAGCACAAACAGCAGCCAACACAAAATTCTACAACTTTTCTCACTTTTAATAAAGTTTTCTATAATGGCTACAACAAAGGAAAAGGATTTTTAAAGGCTCAGAAACATTTCTAAAAGGAAAAGCTCAGAATAAGAACCCAGGCCCTTTCACAGGTAAAGGGTACAACAAAGGGTACAAATTTTCCTTTTGCAGTTGGATGATCTGTGTGTTTGCTTTTGTTATTCACTGACAACTTTTGTGATCATTGGCCTGTGTTAATTAAGCTTCAAGCAAGGCCCTAAAGCAGAGGGACCCAGAGAGGGTTTGCTCCTCACGGAACAACAAGTTCTTCTGACAGACGCTTCTCCTTTCACTGGGGTTGTGTATCAGTGTGTGCTGGTGTGTGTTGGTGTGTGCTAGTGCAGCCCAGCCCGCACTCACCTCGCTCACAAAATGCCCAATTTGCACAACTAGTTCCAAGAGGGCAAGTCCCACCAGTTGAGCAGAGGATGACAAGCTCAGACAGCACAACTATCCAATTTAAAACTATCTAATAACTGTCCAGGACCCTTTGCTGGGGCTGGTCCAGAGAAGGGTAACGGAGCTGGTGAGGGGTCTGGAGCACAAGTCTCAGTGAGGAGACGCTGAGGGAGCTGGGGGTGTTCAGCCTGGAGAAGAGGAGGCTGAGGGGAGACCTTCTCGCTCTCTACAACTCCCTGGAAGGAGGGTGTAGCCAGGGGGAGGTCGGTCTCTTCTCCCAAATCACAGGTGATGGGACAAGAGGAAACGGCCTCAAGTTGCTCGAGGGAGGTTCAGATTGGAGATCAGGAACAGTTTTTACCCTGAGAGGGTTGTGAAGCCTTGGCAGGGGCTGCCCAGGGCAGGGGTTGAGGCACCATCCCTGGAGGGATTCAGAAGATGGGTTGACACAGTGCTGAGAGACAGGGGTTAGTGATGGATTTTATCAGAGTTGGGTTGATGGTTGGACTGGATGATCTGAAAGGTCCCTTCCAACCCAGACAATTCTATGATTTTATGATTCTAAAAATCTCATCTTTTTCACCTGGGAAGGAATATTAAGCCAGATGGACTGTAAAATCATTTTTATCTAATTGCTTCCACTAGGATTAAAAAAAAAAACCCAGAGGACTGCAATTTATATTTTTACTTTTAATGCAGAAAAGTACTATTTAGTTCCCAAAATAACTTTTTTGTTGTTTTTAGCACAAGAATCTAGTGCATTCTTGCTTTCCTCATTATTATCTGCAATAATCAATTTATTTACCTCCCCAGAAGCCACTGAGCCAAACACATCCAACCTTCCCGGAGAAGGTGGGCTCTGCTCTGTGGTGCCGGCAACGCTCTGGGTCCTGACTCTGGATTTTTAAAATAAAAACCTAACACTGGACTTCAATTGCAACAAACTGATTTTTAAAGAGAGGGTAAGGCATATGACAGAAATGTACGTGGAGAGGAAGTGAAGGTATTTTCTAGAGCTATTTATAGTAGGCCAGTCACGCTGAACTGATTGTATTTCCTCCTGTATCGACAACGCAGGGAGAGCTGCATGCAAAATCAATGTTTTCAACTTTCAACCTACAGCCAAGGCACAAAAAATAACAGGTAAACACACTCCTGAGTAGACTAACATTGCCTTCCTTTACAGGGCAAGGAAACCTCAGTGGGGCCAGATCTTGAAGCCAACCATTTGCACAGATAGCCCTGCATCTCTGTGAAATACACTCAACGCAGCAGAACTGCTCAAGATTAGGCTCATTTTCTTAAGGACCAGGTTCTCACAGTGGTACACCACCCAGTTTAATGAAAGCACTCAGGCCCAAGGAAACGGCTGGCAACATGAAGTCTGGGGTGGTTTGGTTTTGTTCCGTTTTGGGGTTTTGTTTAATTAAAAGAAGCTGCAAAAGGTAATTATAACCTAAAATTTTTAAGTCTGAAAACTGGCCAAGAGCAAGTGGTTTCTGTAAGATATAAGTGTTACAAACACCAGAAAGGGAACTCTGAACAGGGATTGCCAGTAATATGGTAAATCATTCTGTCTGTCTACCTCTTAATTTATAAATTTGTTAGCTTTGGGGTCAAAAGGGCACTGTATTGTACATGCACAAACGAACTTAGCGGACAGGCCACCTGAAATCAGTTAGTTCAAAGGCAAATCAGAGACATACTCGGTCCCTCTCCTTTCTCCCCTGGTGTTCCAAGGGATTACAAGAGGATCTAGTTGCAGTGGTACCATCATACACAATGTTTAACGTCCTGAAATTCCCCTTTGGCAGGAGGCCGTGATCACAGAAGATACAAACCCACCTGAAGTGAAGAACACCAAGAGGCAAGAATTCAACAATGCTGGGAGACTGGACCAGAATTCAGCCTTTTGCTCTATTTGGCTGTTTGAGGGTTTCCACTAGGCTCTCTCACGGGAACAAGTCAAGAACCAGTGAGCTCTTGCTTCACTTGCTGAACTCCACATTTAGCTTCAGGTCTTTTCAACTTGAATATCGCACCAACGTTACCTCCAGTGCACCCACTGCTTTTAACTGAGGCTACTCCTTCAATCTGCTGTTCAGAAAAGAATTCACTGGCAATAGACAAGCTTATACATATGGCTTGCTGGGAATATTTTGGCCAGAAGCAGGTGGTGCACATGCTGCAAAGCTCCATAAGGATCAACCCCATCAGCCAGTATTTCCTCTACACTGTGTAAGCAGGGTAAAAAAGGCAAGAATTCACCCTCCCACACTAAATAGGGATGGGGAAAAAAAGGTAACCAGGCACTCAGTTTACAATAAGCTGAATATAACAAAGCCTCTTCTATCCACAACGCTGTTTATTCAAACTGTATTTATTTGATCTATCTACATCAACGTTTACACCAAGATCTAAGAAATCCAAGCACTTCCACTGTGAGTATAGCATGGATTATACTCACCAGCAAAGAGAAGCTCAGGAGTCATACCAACAAAAACAATTGTACATAAATCCATCTTGGGAAATGAGGAAGGGCACAGACACCAGCCCAAGCAAACACATCCCTAAGGTTCCAAGGGAGCCTACAAACTGTTCCCGGGATTCTTCACCACGTCTCATAGAAGAGTCCACCAGGCTCAGCCTCGGGGTGTCCAGACTATGTACAAATGAGATGTTTCCATTTAAGAAGAAAAATGTCTTTGTACTAGTACCCCTCTAGAAGAAAACCTTTTTTTGGGGGGTATTTTTTGTCCCTAAAAGAGCCAAGACTCTTCTATCCATCAATAAATGTAGCAGGAGCAAGGAATACCTAAAACCAGACAGGATTTTAACAACTGGCAATAGAAAATGCACTTCAGGATGTTTCTGCCTCTGCTCAACTTGCATTCCAGCCCGGGTGGAAAGCAGTGAGGGCCACATCACTTCCCCTGGTCACCTGCAAGTCCTACTCCACAACTGGATTTCCTGCACAGCATTCACTTGATAATTGAGTCTGAGTTCCCAGTTAGAGGCGGTGGCGTTTTGGAGGGAAGAAGGAAGGAGAATCATAGAATCATTTAGGTTGGAAGAGATCCCTGGGATCATCAAGTCCAACCATCAGCCCTACTCTACAAGTTCTCCCCTACACCAGATCCCTCAACACCTCATCTAATCTACTCGGAAACACAGTCAGGGATGGGGACTCCACCACCTCCCTGGGCAGCCCATTCCACTGACTGACCACTCTTGCTGGGAAAAACTGTTTCCTCATGTCCAGCCTAACCCTACCCTGCTGCAGCTTGCAGCCATTCCCTCTCCTTCTGTCGCTCATTGCCCGTGAGAAGAGACCAGCACCAACCTCTCTCCAATGCCCTTTCAAGCAGTTGTAGAGAGGGATGAGGTCTCCCCTCAGCCTCCTCTTCCTCAAACTAAACAATCCCAACTCCCTCAATCCATCCTCATAAGCCTTGTTCTCCAGGCCTCTTACAGAAGGACCACTTACATTATGTTCTGACCTTCAGATGGCAGCTGGAGCGTACCAGCTCTCACCTTCTGCGTGTAGCTTGTCAGCACATGGTTCAGTGCTCTCAAAAGGGTCAGAAATTCCTGAAACACAACATCTCTAGACTGGTCCTTAACACTCCAGGTATCACATCAGAGCACTTCTTTTAAATGACACAGACAGAAAACAAAGTTAATTGCTGGTTGCTCTCTGTTTGGCAAAGGTAACAGAGGGTACAGAGGAGGAAAGTCAGCAACAGTAGAATGGAAAGAGAAGTTTTAAAGCAAAAGCCTCTGAGAACGTGTTCGTTTGCATCCCCTCTGAAGCCTGAGCTCCAGAGTCAAGATCAAAAGCGCCTCGACATGTTCTCACCAGAAATGTCTTAACTTCATCATTCATTCTCTGCACAAGAAGTTCATTGACTTTAGGTACAAATGTAAGCAAACAGATGGCTCACACTGCCAGGAATGTGCTGAAGACTTAAAGGAATATCAACCCAGAGAATTCAGAAGTTTCACTGGACCCCAGGGAGAGGGTAGAAAAAAAAGAGAGAAGGGAAGCAGTAGACAAGACCACTCACGGTTGTCCCACCTTCTGAAATAAGAACACATCAGCAACAGAGACATCCTTGGCTTCCCATCTGATTGATCCAATAGAGGTTACAAAAGAAAGCATTTCTTGCCCAAGAGCAGCTGTGAAGAAGGTCAGTGTGTAATACGTGCAGCTGAAAGGTACCTGCTGCCATTAGGCAGGAATGAGCCCGTTCTGCACAACCAGCAAAAGATACCACGGGAATACTGGGGGGAGTGGGAGGTGGTGTCTTTAAAAAAAGAAGGGAAAAAAAAAAATGCTTTGCCTTTGGGTTTTAAAACAGAACACTGCAAAAGAAAAAGCCCAAACACTCCAAGATAAATTAGCATGGGGTAGAAGAATAAAGAGATCCAAGAGATGTCGTTTCGTTTATCAGCCAGGGGTGCCAGCCCTAGCCCCCCAGGCAGCCAGGGCTCGTGGCCCTCGATGGCCCAGCTGGCAGAAGGAGCAGGCACTAACAGAATACACCTTCTTCTGCCCCACAGCTGGGCCTGCAACACGCCTCCCAGCAACCAAGTAGGGCTTATTTTAATCAACTTTTGATGGGTAATGAATCGCGCTCACGGCTGCGACAAGTTGAGCATCTCTGAAAATATGATCCTCAATTATTTCTCTTTGAGTTCTCCCCCTTCATCCTTCTAATAGTTTCTTAATACTCCTAAAAAGGTAATTTAGCCTAATAGCAAAGGCTCACAAGTACAGAACTTGACTGCTGTTTAATGCTATTCAAAATGAAAAGCGTATGATAATGAACCACGACTCATTATCTTCACACAGGCCGCATAGTTTGCTATCAACAAGATTAGAGGGGGTACGATGCCTGGCAGGGCACACTCGAAACAATAACCTAAAAAAGCAGCTGTCTCAGAAGCCACAAAATGCATTAGGGATCTAAATTCATTAGCTGTCGCTTCTGCACATGAACACAGAGCCGATCGGGAAGCAGCTTAACTCCCACCTCCTGCCCCCCCCCCTTAGCGTGCTCTGGGATAACAGGCACCTTTTCCCTGGAAATGAAGTTTCCCAGGGGAAAGTGGAGCAGATCCCGTTTTTCTCCTCGCCCTCTAACTGGCCTGCTCAAGAAGTGACAGACCTGAGATCTGAAGGTCTTTACCAGGGAACCCCTCCTGGTCAGCTGCGCTTTAACTTTACTTGGAGGAACTTTTCTCCTCTTGGCTCTTCACGCTGCTTTTGGGGGGTTTGGTTGTGGGTTGGGTTGGTTTTTTTTTAACCTTTAGTCATTTAAGGTAAAGAAAAAAAAGCACAAACCTGCAACACACACAGTCTGGGGAGGAGAGAGCAGTAATCCCATCTCCTTACTCCCAGGTCAGTGGGAGATCAATGATTAATGTGGTATCAGAGAAGCTCCTACATCTTGCATTATTAAGCAGAACCACTGTGCGGCCAATATAAACACTGGAGGTCCTCCCAACAGGGCTAGTTCAGACTTTGATGCTGGAAGATGTGCATCTGACTGGGCTAAACCTGTGCAGAACTCGATTTGAGGTCTCCCACTTCCTTGAGTAAGCTCAAGCACACCCCAAACCACATCTCAAGAAGAACAGGCTGTAACTTCAGCTTTGGGGTTTGCATCAAGCGGACAGACGTGCTTGACGGACGACACCTCGATTCACACACTTCAGCTCCAGAGAGAATCCAAGCTTACTGCCAGGCTCTGCTTTTCCCAGTGGGTCATTTTAAGGGAAATGTGCTCAAAGTGCATTATATAAAACTGAATTTCAGAAACATTTAATTCTACTTCTTGGTCCGCTCTCTCCTGTTTTTCTGAAACACAAGTTATAGAAGCAACTGCTGGCTCTTCCCTGGGTCTGATTCACTCAGTGGTAAAGTAGGAGTAAAATTTCATAAGAGTTGCTGCATCCCACTCAAGTTTATATTCAACTGGAGTCAGTATATTAAATTTTGTCCAAGCCTAAAGAAAGCTCTGTGGGCATCATTTTGTAAGTGTTGACATAACTTGTGGGTTAGTAAAAGGAAACAGCTCTTGGAAAAAAAAATAAAACCATCTCCCCCATTTTTCTCTCCTAACAAAAGGTGCATTAGTATGTGTATTTAAAGATAATAGTGGCTGCTTTCTGCTATAATACCTTTGCTAATGCTTTTGTAAATCAAATCTTCCTTAGTCACAGCCTTCTCCTTCTGCAAGACCTAAGGATGGAATCATTCCAAAGAAATTACGTGGGCAGGTTCCCACAGAAATAATAAAATGGCAAAGAAATAGCCATAAAGTCCCATTCCCTCCCCTTCAAAAACCTGAAGCTTCACACAGAGTGAAGGAAGGATAAAAACTAATCTTGTGGGTTTAAAGTTGTTCCTCTCCCTTATTCACCCTGGAAGAGGAAAACTAGGAGCTTAAACTCCTGAAGACCCGCTGCAGCGTATTGCTGGCCTGGGCAGGGCTCAGCGGAGACTTGGAATGATACAGACTAATAGCAAAAATCTTGTGGGGACCTTGGGTCATTTTAGGGAAGCTTGCCCATTTTAAATGGAAAAAAAAAAAAAAGAATATATTGTACAAGTTTATTGGCCATCACATGCTCACAGTCCTCATCGCTAATCTGAGAGAGAGGGAGAAGAAAAACCCAAAACCACAAAAGCCCCCACCAAACCAAATAAACCTCATCCTGACAACTTCCCACTACTTACTGTGAGAGCTCTCTCTACAGTTTGTACCTGCAGACAACATCCAAAATCCATATTCACCCAATCCCTCTCCCCTTACTGTCACCTGGACACGCTGACAAACACAAGAAGGAACCGAAGAGAAGACATGGGCTGAGCACATTAGAAGTCCCACATTTACCTGAGCTCCTGGGAGAGGGTAAGACAGAGAAGCCCTCACACTGTCAACGCTCCGGGGTTAAGCTCAGTTAAGCTGCTGAATGATTTTCTGCCCAGTATCATTTTTGCCCCAAACACAGTTGCTTTAGCTAATAACCATGTAAATTGAGGAAAGAATGACAGCCTCTTCATGGCCAAGAAGGCCAAGGGCATCCTGGCTTGCATAAAGAATAGTGTGACCAGCAGAAGGAGGGAGGTGATTGTCCCCCTGTGCTCAGCACTGGGGAGGCCACCCCTTGAGTCTGGTGTCCAGTTCTGGGCACCTCAACACCAGAGAGATATCGAGGTGCTGGAGCGAGTGCAGAGGAGGGACACGGAGCTGGTGAGAGGCCTGGAGAATAAGGCTTATGAGGATGGATTGAGGGAGTTGGGATTGTTCAGTTTGAGGAAGAGGAGGCTGAGGGGAGACCTCATCCCTCTCTACAACTGCTTCAAAGGGCATTGGAGACAGGTTGGTGCTGGTCTCTTCTCACGGGCAATGAGCGATAGAAGGAGAGGGAATGGCTGCAAGCTGCAGCAGGGGAGGGTTAGGCTGGACACGAGGAAACAGTTTTTCCCAGAGAGAGTGGTCAGTCAGTGGAATGGGCTGCCCAGAGAGGTGGTGGAGTCCCCATCCCTGACTGTGTTTCAGAGTAGATTGGATGTGGTGTTGAGGGATCTGGTGTAGGGGAGAACTTGTAGAGTAGGGCTGATGGTTGGACTCGATGATCCCAAGGGTCTCTTCCAACCTAAATGATTCTATGGTTGGAAAGGCCCACACCTTCCAGGAGGTCTTTGCGTTCCTCTTCATTTTTCACTGTCACATGGAAGGACATGCCCATGACAATGGAAATGGCACCAGAATAATTCACTAAAAGACATTAAAGGTTCCAAGTGAAGTGATGGTGGCCACAGCAAAGGATTCCTGTAGGATTTCCCCAGCGAGGCACGGCCAACGCTGCGAGGAAATGCTTCTTTTTGGCTGGGGGGAGGGAGAAAGATTCCAGAGCTGCCTCCACACAGCCCTCCTTTCGGGGGGAGAAGCAGCACAAAAAAGCTGGAGACCATTCAGCTGCACTGAGCAGGGATCAGGAAGCACATTCCAGTTTTGGCCACCCCCAAAGACGTGTTACAGCAGAAGCAGACGAAATAGCGCTGAAGTTCGAGGCAACTGACGGGATAAATCACCCATATCCTTTAATTTCCTTGGCCCTGGCTGAAAGGTACTTAACTGAGTAGATCAAGAAAGAGCAGCTAAAGAAAAGACACCTTTGTGCACAAGGTAACAAGGCAACTTCCATTTCATAAAGGAAAGCCTTACACTTATGTTACTGCTTCAGGCTGAGGCCTATCAAACCACTGACTTGAGACACTTGTGAAACACCCAGCAGAGCCTTCCCGAGGGTCTCTATGAGCTGCCTACTCAAAAATAAACAGGCCAATGTCTCTTTGGCAAACTCATTTTTCTCCTTCTACTGAAAAAAACCACGTACAAACCCCCTTATTTGCCAGAGATAGGGAGGGGGGGGTGTAAAATCAGCTCAGCATAACATTTCCTCCTGAGAAAACATTTCCTTACACACGTGGCTCGAAGGAATCCAACCAGCCTGGGCTCATGACCAGGGCTCTCATGATCTTCCAACCACGCTGTGAATTGCTGCAAGAGGGACCTCAACCTGAATTTATCATCTATATTTATCTTTTATCATCTACCTGAAGAGCAACTTGCACGGCTGCAACCCATTTTCCACCCCTTGTTTTTCAGTTAGCTCTAAGTTCACCTTATATAGGAAAAATCAGGCTTGGGCTAAAAATATATTACTGTATCTTGAACTATTTTCTTTGCATCACAAAGCAAAGAAGCTTTTAATCCTCAAAGAAATAGAGTGACCAGCATATTCTGGGAAACAACATTTACAACCGGCACTTGAAAATCCCTACTTTCACACTACATTTTGCTCTCTTTACTCTGTTTTACTATGAGCAAGGAGTATTTTCCTTTCTTACATTCCAACCACAAATTGCTCTAAGGATGTTATACAGCTACAGCTCTACTCTTCAGGAGTAAAACTGTCAGAGCCCAGGTATCCAAAGTGATCGGCCTGCTATAAGCAAAGGTTAGAGTCCTGTGTCGACTGTGCAAATAGATCACTGCAGAACAGTCATGTCCAAGAAATGCCTTCACCTTTTCCCAGCATAACTTTCTAACAAAAAAAAAAAACACCAAAAAAAAAGGTATTTTCTCACTTCAGCATATTCTAGTTCCATCACTATTTGCAAGCATTAAAATCTGCAGGACCAAACCTCTCAGGAGCAGTTTGAAGATCTGGCTGTGGAGAAAGCGACTATTACACATCAAGTCAGAAGGCAGTTAATAGGAAAAGCAGGAACCCAGCTCCAGCCCATAATTTCTTAGAGGGCTGGCAGCAAACTGTCAGATGCACGTGTGACCTCGAAACAACCTTTTGCCAGATGCCTCTTTAACCTCTTACAATTACATCAACTTCTCAAAAGACTGGGACATTTTGCCACCTCCCTCCCTTGGTGATGCAAACGAAGAAGATGCGCTTAAAAGCCAGACTGCAAACCTTTGGGTCTTGTGCATTTTTGTCTGCCTTAAAGCCCCAAAATAAAGCTCTCTAACACAGCAGCTCATTCCTGAGCTCCTTTTTTTCCCCCCCCTCCCCAGAATTCAAACTGCTGTGGAAGATAAACAAGAAGCCTTTGGCTTCTCTCTTTTCTCCTCCTTTGAGGCGGTGTTCAAAAAGCAGGTAACTTTTTGTGAGACAGCTGTGAGTTGAGGGGCCGAGACAACATTCAGCCAGACCGATCAATAAGTCACTTCTAACACTGGTTACCCTTTTTAAGTAACTTTTGCTTCACAAAAAATGACGTCTAACATCTTGCGCTGCCATCAATGGAAGCCAACACGATGATTCATATTCCGGTTAAAAAATGGCCCGCGGGCTAATATATTAAAAAGGGCTTTATTTGTCCAATTAAAAAAAAATAAAAATAATCTAATACACAGCAAAGAAGCGTCAGGAACGTGTTTCAGGGGCTCAAGCCCTGGAAAGCAAAACAAAAAAAAGAGAGAGAACTGGAGTGCAAAGTAGGTCGTGTACACTAAGGTGCTAAAAATACTGCCCTCCGGTTTGTGGCCGAGAGCACTATTTTTAAAATCTAGAGGTGTACAAGTAAAGGAAGGATTGAGCAGCCCTTTGTCAACAAAAACCCTGCTTTGATGAGGCACTAAAAACAAACATTCCCTGCGCTGTACAGAGTCCAGGAAGGGGAAAAAAAATAAAAAAAAGATTTCCTTGAAGAAATATACCTCCTTATCCAGCAAAACAATGGGTTTCAGTTGTTCTGTAACCCAGTTCCTTTCATCTGCATACGAGATGCTGACTGGGTTCACTCAACCAAATCACTACTGCCTTTCAGAATACAATCAGCACATGCTTTTCAACACTATTAATATAGCATGAAGCTTGTGCTCCTAATTATTCATGTTTTTGCATTCTGGTTTTTTTCCCCCTGCTGTAAAATATGCAAATTTACTTCTTTGTGTTATTTAGGTCCCACATGGGCCTCAACAGATCTGTTTGGAAGGAATTACAAGCCAAACATCTAGATACATGCTGTCAACATTTCAAGCTTCATTATTTTTATTAGCTGGGAATGCCATTATAGATTTGATATTAGGATTTAAAAAGCTTTTTGTAAATCTGTCGAAAACCTACAGTCTCCTAAAATGGTGTAGTGATAATTACTACTACTCCACTTTGTCTGCCTGAAAGGGAGAGAGAAAGAGCCCTCCAAGTCTTGAATACAAGAGAAACCCCCATCTAGCGGTACCATTGAAAAGCGCAGGTTGTTTTTGTGCAAAACGAGTACCCGAGAGGATTAGCTGGAGTTCATTACTGAATGGAGGGTAGCCATTACCTCCTTATGCAACTCAGGAGCCGTAACAGGAGAGGGCTCGCTCTTCTGAATTCCTCAGCCTCCCTTTTCAGTCAGCTCCGAGGGTAGAATTCAACACCCCAACGAGCTACTAATGGTTTTGCAGGGCAAAACCCAAAAAGCAGCACTTCGTGAAAAGGGTCAGTTAATACGGTGAGGTGCTGGTGTGCCTCAAAAGGATCACTGACAGCAACAGAGCCTGACACACCTCAAAGCTTCTTCAGATAAAAAAATACTTAAAGGTTTTTCTAAATCTCCTGTTATTATATAATCAGTGTAGAATATTCTGGAACTTCAACAGCATGATGAAATAGCAGCTTAGTTGGTAGAAAACTGCAAGGTTGGAAATAACTACACGAGCACTTTCTGTTGTGTAAAAAATAGGTAATATTAGTCCATTGATGCAGAAAGTGAAAGGACACCGAGAGACAGATTTTCTTCCAACTGGCACAAAGCCTTATGCATTTCTTTAATGTAATAGTGTATTTTAAAACACTGCAGCAGCCCAGCCTTCCTTACTAGCACCACTCAAAGCTCCTTAAATATTAATGAACAAACAACGTAGAGATTCACAAGAATCTGCTAAACGTTACTACTGGCTGCCAGAAAATAAACAGCAGCAGCAACACAAAGATTTTACAAATCTTTCAATGCATTTCAGTTTTGAAGTGTGTAAACAGAGGGGATAAACCAGAACCTTATTTGAATAGCAGTTAAAATCTAGTACGGGGTAGGCTTTGATTTGGGAGGATCAGTATATTACATTCTCTCCTCCCAGCACACTCCCTCTTGTAGAGTTTAAAATGCACAGTTCTCTCAGGAACAAATATTTAACAACTTCTTTAAAAATGTATGTACAGAGCTGTGTGACTAAGATCACTATGTAAACAAAGAGGTCTTAATGAGGGGTTGTGTGACACTGGGGGTACCCCTTAATTCAAACACGCAGTTCATCCTCTTCATTCCAGAATGAAAAACACCCCACATGCTATCTGCATGCAGAATAATTCCAGGTCAAGGCAGAACTGGGGAGTTGAAGGCAAACACATACATGTAAAACTGTTCTTCTGAGAAGCAGAGTCAAGGTTTCCAGGACTAAGGACTGAGGAGCGCGGATCGCTTCGCTTCTTTACATCTTGAGTACAGACTTGCTGGGTTGTTGAGGGTGCTACGCCAATGGAACTGCAGTTAACAAAGGGAAGCATTCAGTCTGCTCTAAATCATACTTCCCACAGCCTCAGAGCTGAGTGAGGATGCTCCTGCCTCCAGGTGAGGATGATCTCTTCTGTGGAAACTATACTGGATTCACTCAGAAATACGTCTACTGAATACGACAGAGTAAGGCTGATGTACCTCATTTACTGTAAAGCCAAAGTTCAACTGACTTGCAGAGATTACCTTAAAATACTGTCACACTGACCATCAACACTTTGAGATGAGAGTATCTGTCATCCATCATAACTCATCAAGCTTGTGTACTCTTTTTGCATCCCCTCACGCTGACTTTGTCTCAGCATGTGGCAGCGGTGGCTTCTGCACCACCTCAGTTCTCACCAAAACTTCCACCTCTCATCTAATACCACCTCTCTTCTACTTCCTTAATAATACTGAAATATTTGCCCTATACTGTATTTCATCTCAGAGGACGAACAGTAGCAGTTCCCACCTCCTCTTCTGTGAGATTTTACATCTTGGTGCAAATCTGACCACATTTGCTCTGCTGAGCTCCTTTGCTACAGACATCAGCACTGGAACAGAAGGGAGACCTTGGTTCATTCAACAGACCCAGGACTCACTTAAGAACCACAAGTCCTTATTGAGAAGAGACTTAAGAGACATTTAATTTCTTACATTTGTGACTATTTATGATTTCTTGAGAGGAAACATAACGGGCAAACACCATGTTTGCTCCAACAGTGAGAAGCAGAACAAGTAAGTGTTAATCCAAAAATCTGCTTACTAGTTCTGGGTGCCCTCCAAGAATCCCATCTCTGCCCTTTTTTTCCTTTGGGTACTTACTCTTGAAACTTTGAAAAACCCTACATCAAAATTGTTGGATTTCAGAGAACAACCTTCAGCTGACAGTCAAACACTCCCTGTAAGTCAGTGACCATGGTCCCAACCACCCGAGACAGAGAGCTCTGACTTAACAGCCGTTGCTCACTGCTGAAAGTCCACATGAATTCACGTCTGAAGAAATAAAACAAGAAGCTGTCTTAAGTTCAAGGAAGAAACAGAACGTTAAATAAGTTTACAGATCAGGCTTACTGGGACCAGCAACTGAGCTGCTTCTCCAAGCCCCTTACTCCATTCCAGTTTACCACATAAAAAAGGCCCTGAAAGAAACCAAAAGCAAACCCGACAACTCTTGAATCCATGGAACAGATGGGTCTTTGAAACACAATTTAAGAGTAACCAAAGTAGACTTGAACTCAGGAGCGGTCAAAGGCCCAGACCAAGAGCTCCTGGAGAACCATGCTGCCTCCCAGACACTAGTGAGAGAGGGCACAACCAACATGGGTGCCCTGAGGAGCTACCACAAATTCTATAATAAGTAGAAATAAAACCAGAGACGATTCAAACAACATTCATAGTACCTAAGTTTCTATTTAACAGAATAAGTTAATGTGAATCCATAGGAACAAAGTTTAAACAGTTACTGACATCATGTCAGGAAAAAGGTATGAAGCTAAATTGAGTGCAGAATCAGGAGCAGCAATGTGGGGACACGCTTGGGTGTAGAACTTTCTGCCTGTTACACAATTTGAAACTCTAAATGCTCTCCAGACTTTTTTGGGACAACAACGTCTCCCTTGACCCTTCCACAATGCAAGCACTGGAGTGGTTTGATATAACCACCAAATCCAATGCAGATGAACAAAATCTAGTGTGAGGCAACCACCAAATGTGACCACACAGTCACAGATGTGAAGCCAGATTTGTTATAACGGAGAACTATTACACAGAATGTAAGTTCTTCTCAGAAAGAGTTCCAATAGTCACAGAATCACAAAATGAAAAGGACCTCTGGAGATCACCCAGTCCAACCCCCTGCCACAGCAGGGTCACCCACAGCAGGTCACAGAGGAACGTCTCCAGGTGGGGTTTGAATGTCTCCAGAGAAGGAGACTCCCCCACCTCTCTGGGCAGCCTCTGCCAGGGCTCTGCCACCCTCACAGCAAAGAAGTTCCTCCTCATGTTGAGATGGAACTTCTTGTGTTCCAGTTTGTGCCCGTTCCCTCTTGTCCTGTCCCTGGGCACCACTGAAACCAGACTGGCCCCATCCTCCTGACACCCACCCTTGAATTTATGGGTATTGATCAGATCCCCCCTCAGCCTTCTCTTCTCCGGACTAAAAAGACCCAAGTCCCTCAGCCTTTCCTCAGCAGAGGGATGCTCCAGGCCCCTCACAGTTTTGTAGCCTCTGCTGCACCCTCAAATATGAGTCTCTCATATTGTTAGATTTTGATAATCTAGAGGCTTTCATGACTTGAAAATGCTCAAGAAGTAACACTTCAACAGAGAACCACTGTAAGATCCCTGCTAAGAACAAGTCAGAACACCTGAGCAGCGGGAGCTGAACATGGATGCTGACAGATTTACAAGGAGGAAAACACAAATTTTCAAAAGAGGAAAAAGAAAAGGATCAGTTACAGCATGACAGCAATAAATTCTTTATCTTCTGCATGCTTCAGCCATCCTACAAGACTGTGAAAGAGCTCGAGGACTAGAAAGACACAGATGCCTCTTGGCTTCTAACATAAAAAAATTCTGAAGGTAACACTAGAAGAAAGGAACCTGGAAAAAAACCTGTCCTCTAACAACTGCAAGAAGATATTCTCTTCCCACAACTCTAACCATAAAGCCTCAGCTCTGAGCTTTCTTGTTGTGTAAGGACCTGACTTAAGCCCACAGTATTAGAGGAATTAACAAGAAACTACGTTTTCAATGCTCTTGAATAAGAGTTTGCACCTATGGAAATAAAACCTCAGCTATTTAATCCACGTGATGAGACCAGGGCTTTTTGTGGGGTGTGGTGTTGTCAGTGTGTGGTGGTGGTGGTTTTTTTTCATTGGTGGGGTTTTTTTGGTTTTGTTTTGATTTTGGCTTTTATTGTGGTTGGACTCGATGATCTCAAAGGTCCCTTCCAACCAGGAAGATTCTGTGATTCTGTGACTATGAACTCCCGCAGGAAAAGCAAGAATTCTGAAAATGTTTATCGTGGCTTCTCTCAACGTTTCATCTGCTCTAAGCATCTCCAAGAAAGTTCTACATTGCAAAGACAATGAGGATAATTTCATACAGAAGCACCACTTACCCACAATAACAAATCCATCTGCCTCTCTCTCCGGCGCTGTAACCTTCTTCGAATCTTGACTTTTTCGGAAGAAGCTGAACATAGCCTCTATTCTTCCTTCTTCTAAGCTGTTATCTAAAATGAAGACAAAACATGATAAATAAATAGAGCATCATTTACCATAAGAAGTTTGCACCATGCCAAAGCCCACATAGATGATATCACAGCTTAATTCTTATTCCCAGGTTTGAAATATCAGGCATTTGTATTGTATTTGTATTGTAGCAATTGACTGGAACAAGCAAAGAGNAATTTGTATGTCAGACATCCAGCAATTGACTGGAACAAGCAAAGAGAGTGAAGTATAAAAGTCTTTTCTATTAAGTGACTGAGGGGAACAATTGAAACAAAACCAAACCACGACAAACTTCCACTTTTCTACAGGAAAGTGGAAGAAGGAGACTCCCTTTAGCATTTATCCAGCGCATGTTCATATTTTTCTGCTGCTTCAAAGCGTTGTTACACCGAGTTTCTCATCAAAGTTAGTGCAAAAGCGTCTGATCTTTGAAGCCTAAGCCCCAATGCTATAGAAAATGCAGCTTTATCATGCAGGAATACTTGGATGAAGCAAATTGCACTATAGATTTTCAGTCTTAGGTGTCTGTGCATCAATTAAAAAGACCAAGCCACCCACCCTTACAATATGAGCATAGCAAGCCTCCTTTTGTCCTACCCAGGGACCTGTAGCCATTAACTGCAATTAACTATCTGCCAGATATAAACTGCCTCCCGCTCTGCTGTTAGAAGCCAGAGCAAACACTTCCACGCTCCAGAAAGTCCAGTGTGGAGGGTAAGCACTGCCTTTAGGAAATGGTCTAGAAACAGACCACGGGGAAAGCAGCCTCGACTCAGACTGTGGCTCGATACCCACAACTTAAAGACTGAATACCCCGCAGGCTGGGCAGCTACTGCTTGTTCATGCTGCTGCAGGGCCATTTCCAGCAACTACATAAACTACACTGATGTACACAAAACCAGAACAAACTACCCAATCCCAGGTATGTGGGAATTCAAAAAAAAAAAAAAGAGTTACTTATCTGCACCTTATTCCTACCTTACCAGTGAAATACTGATATTTCCAGTTCCATGGCACTCCTAATTACCTCATTTATTCCTATCTCCCCCC
>VZTM01021662.1:49325-66933 GCA_013400555.1 Jacana jacana
CCAGCCAGGCTCAACACATGGCGCCAGCAGCATATTCCCTTTGCAGCCCTGGGGGAATAAGTCTTCTCCTGCTACCAATTAGGGCTGTCAGTCCCATAGCTCAAGTGGTAAAAACCTGTGCTGTAATGCTCAAGAGTCAGGTTTCTGCTCCGATGATGTATGAAGGAGAGGCACTGGTGGAACAGTTTAAAATGCAATTTAACCTTCATCCAAAGTGTGCAACAACAAGAAGCAAAATCAACTTGATGTGTAAAACCATAGAGATAGCTTTGGTGAGGGCTCAGGTTCCACTCAGCCCCTTCAGGTGCCAGAGCTCTAGTTGCTCCTATCACCTTTTTCTTTCTCTTTGAGATCTGTGTTATTGTACAGTCTTCAGCTCTGTCACACTGTGCTCCCCTTCCCTTCCTTCTCCCACAAAGAAAAGCCTCTGAATCCCTACATCCATGGCACAAAGGAGCTGTAGAGGAAACCAGGCACATGTCACCTTTTAAATCCTGCATATTTAACATACCCAAACTTCACTGCTTAAAGGGCAGCAGACATTCTGATTCAGAGTAAATTATCAATCAGTACCATTTGATCAAATGAACTCTCAAATGATCACTTTCACATCCTAGATATTTGCCTGGGGAGTTGACAGAAGTCAGCTTGAGTATCCCAATTTTTTTCTAAAACCCACAGAATTCATTTAATCTGCATCTCTATACGAGAGGCTGCATCTCTACTTTGCAGTTTTCAGTTTCTCAAGTAGCTTTAACAGAATTCCACTGCCAGCAGGATTTTTCAAACAGAAAACGAAACAAAAATCCCACATCCTTCTGCTGGAAGCAGAGAAACAAACAAAGCAAACAAAAGTATTCCCTAAGCTCAGGCCTCGGGTTCTTACTCTGCTAAAACCACGGGTCCAGCGGTAAGAAAACAGCATTTGTTGTACTTTGTGCCTGTGAAGGTTGGGGGAGGCGGTAAGGAATCCACATATCAAAAAGATTTAATGTATTCAGTGAGGCTGTTTCCCTCTCTGGAAACACAGCTTGTGCTTGTAGCTCTCACGGGCCTGTGTAACCGATGGGGAGGAAGGAGCTCACCAGCCTGGAGTACTTCAGTGCCTTCCATGGACACGGTATTAAGTTTAAAGTAAAAACCAAAGAAGGACTAACAAACCAAACCCAAACAAAAAGCAGAGCTGTATGCAGCGTGGCACAGGTAAAGGAAAAGCCACCGACAAGCAATGCAGGGCTATTGGGGATATTTGCTCTCTCAAGAATTTTATCAACCCTGGTACTTCAAAAGTAAACATAAATCTCTCCAGCAAGGGGAAAGGCAACCACTACATTTCTAGAATTACACGTTAAAAACAGAACAAAGCCCCTGTCCAACAAAGAAACAGGGAGTTGAATGGAAACACTCGTGCTCTCGAAGATAAGAACAGAGTTTAAGCACTTGCAGAATCAGGCTGGAGTTTTACTACTTGTAGATAAGATGAGGTTTCAGTTAACAAAAGCTGAGAAAAACCCAGTTTCCACACAAGTTTCATTTCGGAGTGAAAAATTAAACGTGAAGTTTGTGGGCCTGGATGTATGGTCACACAGACCACGGAAAAAAAAAGCACTCAGCTGTGGTGGTGTTTTCTTTTTTTAAAGCTGTCAGCACAAAATCACCGAAAATACCCCCGCCGCCCCGAGACTGCGCCACGTTCCCACTGCAATTGCTCCTCTACAGCACAGCCCCTTTCCCTTCCAGATGGGATTCATTTGATTTCTATGGGAGACCTGAAATTGAATTCCCTGCCTAAAGATAAAGATCTCCCTGGGTAGGAATATGCAATTCCCTTCTCCTCCTGTTTCCTCCTCACCCCAAAAAAAAAAAGTGAAGGCAATTTTATTTTCCTTTCTCCAACCTGGGTCGCTGATAGTTAAGAATGATGCTTTTGGCAGGGCTTCAGTCGTTAGCAAGTCATAAACTGCGAGCCAGAGCGATTCTGGGAGGCTGCAACAAAATATTTTGTCTTTCTGGGAGGCTCTGGGAGCGTAGGTGGGATTGGACAAAGATGAGTTCCAGCGCTGCACAAAGGGGTTAATTTATTCCTCCTGCATTTTGTCACTCTCCTCTGACAAGAGGTCTGGGTGACCTTTGGGCCAATCCAATACCTTAAATCCAATAAAATTTTTCTATACAACCAAGGTCCTAGCATATTTAGCCTTACTTTTCAGCTTTTCCCTGCATGTTCACCAGTGATAGGAGGAGAAAGGTAATTTAATATTAAAAGCACCAAAGATGCAGACTAAGATAGAGGATGCCCAGGAGTACAGCAAAGCAGAACTGCAGTGGCACTGCCAGTAATGAGATCAAGGATGAAATGAGGTCAGAACCAGGCACAAAACTCACCTTAAAGAAAGAGCCAGAATAATTTCCTATCTAGCAGTTTAAGCTATGTGATCTATGGAAGGAGAAAACAGAGAGCATCAGAGCAAGTCTCTCTTCAGCATCCCCTGTGATCCACCGATAAAGGAGCAAACAGCCCCCTGCAGCCCTGCTGATGACACAAACCCAACCAATTTAAGAGTCAAGAGCGTGCAAGTTTTCTCTGAGTCACCAAAAGAACAGTTCCAAAGCTTTTGGTCTAGTGTAAGCTGCTATGTGAAGAAGGAAGGAAACATAAAAAGGCATAGCATTAACATTAGCCATATTCCTTTAGTTTCTGATTCTTGAAAACAGAAGGAAGTGGCAAGAGAAACACAAATACAAAAAAAAAAAAGGGATATAACAAAACACTAACAAAGACCTTTTCACTTACCAAAACCAATGGGAATATTCATTTTTTGTTTTCATAAAATTGAAGGGAAGCAGAAATACCGAGAGCGGTGCAGCCCCCATTGCTACAGCACAAAACCATCAGAAGATGCTGAATCATAAAAAATATCAACCACAATCAAGTTGGACAATAAAAGCAGAGGTGACAAAGGCAAAGCCAGAGCACTCAAACCCATGCCAGCACACAAATTCCCAAAGAAGACAGCAAATGCTAAAACAGAATGCCAGGTGTTATCAGATACAATACTCAATAGTTGAAAACCACTGGTTTCCCTGCAAACAGTTCTCTTTTGACATCAAACCTTCAACAGCTGCTAAGCCTGATACAGAAACTTATTCCTAAGAACTTCCACTAACAGCTGACCCTTCAAGCATGGCAAATATCCCTAGAAGAGCCACTTTGCAGCAGTCTGCTGCAGCTCCCTCCAACAGCAGCCAAATGCCTCCTTTAAAATCTCTGCAGGTGCGCTAAGGAGATGAGGATATTCTCCTGCAAATAAGCTACTGAAGAAGTGAATGGCCTAGTGGCACTGAGGAGGTGACAATCAGCTACATTCCGTGGAAGATATAATCCCACAGCACTCCCCTTCCCTGCACCGTGCTAGTTCTGCATCACTGTGGCCCTTCACTGAACTCTCTCCAGTATGTCCATGTCTCGTACCCAGCCGTCTGGTGTGGCCTCGCCAGGGGAAAGTGGAGGAGAAGGATCACCTCCCTTGACAATGCCAATCCAGTGGAGCCACCTCTTCCACAGAACAAATTGGGAGGAACCTCTCCACGCAAGGACAGTCACAGAAACCATATGGAAAGGGGCAAAATGCATGTGACAGTGCCACATCCCCCTAGCTCTGTCTTATGTCCATCAGTTGCTCTGACTGTAGGGATCGACTTTAAGCTTTTTAATGGTGAATTGAAACTAAACTAATAGCTCAGAATAGACAGAATAGCTCAGTGAAAAGGCAGCTACAATGATCATCTAGTCCTACTACCTGACCACTTCAGAGCTGACCAAAAGCCAAAGGGCATTGTCCAAGTGCCTCTGAGAAACTAATCAGCTTGGGGCATCAGCCACCTCGCTAAGAAGCCTGTTCCAGTGTTTGACCACCATCTCAATAAAGAAATGCTTCCTAATGTCCAATCTAAAGCTGCCACAGTGCAGCTTCGAACCATTCCCACACACCCTGTCACTGGAAACCAGGGAGAAGGGATCAGCATCTCCCTCTCCACGACCCCTCCTCAGGAAGCTGCAGACAGCAATAAGGTTGTCCCTCAGCCTCCTTTTCTCCAAACCAGACAAACCCGAGGTCCTCAGCTACCCCTCACAGGACATCCCTACCAGCCTTTTCACCAGCTTTGATGTCCTCCTCTGGATCTATTTAGGGACCTTCACATCCTTCTTAAATCGCAGTGCACAACTGCACACAGTACTCAAGCTGAGACCACACCAACACTAAATACAGAGGAATAACCATGCCTTTGGAATGGCTGGTTCTACCCAGGATGCAGTTTGCCCTCTTGGTTACCAGGACACACTAATAAATTAGACTGAGCTTATTCTCAACCTGCACCTGGAGGTGCAGGAGTGACTGCTCTCCAGCCACTCCTCTCCCAGTCTATACCGAAATGCCCAAGGAACACAACTGTTACATGCACAGAATCACACAATGGTTTGGGTGGGAAGGGATCTTAAAGCCCCCCCAGTGCCACCCCCTGCCCTGGGCAGGGACACCTCCCACCACACCAGGTGGCTCCAAGCCCCCTCCAACCTGGCCTTCAACCCCTCCAGGGATGGGGCAGCCACAGCTTCTCTGGGCAACCTGGGCCAGGCTCTCACCACCCTCACAGCAGAGAAGTTCTTCCCCATATCTCAGCTCCATCTCCCCTCTTTCAGTTTGAAGCCATTACTCCTTATCCCTTTGCTCCCCTCACCCGATCAAGAGCCTCTGTCCATCTCTCCTGGAGCCTCTTTAGGGATGGGAGGGGGTTCTAAGGTCTCCCCAGAGCCTTCTCTTCTCCAGGCTGAATCCCCCTCACTCTCTCAGCCTGTCCTCACAGCAGAGGGGCTCCAGCCCTCGCAGCTTCTCCGTGGCCTCCTCTGGCCCTCCTCCAGCAGGCCCACGTCCTCAATAACAGACTCAGAAAGGGCCAACAGACCACACACCATCTCCATTTAGCATCTCGTGCAGCAGATAACAAAATCACGTCATTATCTGGCACCAACAAACAATGATGAAGTTCAATCAGCGCAACGTTTTGACTGTCAACTCCGGCCTGAAAAAGACGGGAGGGTTAACAGGCCGGTGATGGGAGCGCCTGGCTCGGACAACGGTGTCCTGAGGGAAGGGAGCGAGTATGTGAAGGGAGAAGGAAAACGGCGCCGTTAGCGGAGGGAAAAGAAAGGGTAATTTAGGAAAAAAAAATATTTAACAAAAGGATTAAATGCCAAAACATACATTGTATGGGGCCGCTGTCACCCGCCGGCCCGGCCTCCCGCTGCCGCCACCGCTAATCGACCTCCGCCACCGCCGCTTCCGGGTCGCGTCAGGCGAAGGGGAAGTCCCGCCCCCACACTTCCCTTCCCCTTCCTGTTGCCAAGGGTAACGGCGCTCGCCCCCTCCCCTCTGCTGAAGGGCGGGAAATCGCCCCGGAAGATGGCGGATCTCCATGAGGTGCCGCGGCGCCGCATCGCCACCAACCAGCTGGCCCAGCACATCGGACAGCCCGTCTGCTTCGTGGGCCGCGTCGAGAAGGTCCGTGGTCTCCTCGGCGGGCGGGCTGCCGCCCTTTGGGCCGCGCCGCGGGGCCTCAGGGCGGGAGGGCCTGCCCCGTCGCCCTGGGTAGGGCCTAGCCCCGGGGGGCGCTCCGGGCTGGGGCGCTGTAGGCAGGGTGGGGGGACACTTGTGTGGGGTGACTGTCGCCTTACCCGGTGCGGCTTGTCGTAGCCCGGCTTGGAAGAGGCCGGTGGCTTCTGTCAGGCTGGAAGGCGGCCGTTAACGGTGCGATCTTTCCGGGAAAGGGCCGTTGCGCGGTTGCGGTGCCGGCGATTAAACGGGTAAGCGTTTACTTCTGCGTCTGTTGTAGATTCATCCTACTGGGAAGCTTTTTGTGCTTTCGGATGGAGAAGGGAAGCATACAACGGTGGAGCTGAGCGAACCTGTAAGTCCAGGAATACTTCGGAAATACTTGATGTTGCCTCTTGTGGATACCGGAGGTTTCGACCCTCTCAAACCTGAGCATGCCTTACCCGTATGGCGGTTTTAGTCAGGAAAAAAAAAAGCCATCTCAGACGTTTTCTGAGGTTTTTGTTCCTTTTGTAACCTGTACGTTGCTTGCCATGCAGTAAATTTTTAGTCAGGAAAAGAAATATGTCATAGAATGGTTTGGGCTGGAAGGGACCTTAAAAGACCATCCAGTGTCGCCCCCTGCCCTGGCAAGGGACACCTCCCACCACACCAGGTTGCTCCAAGCCCCCTCCAACCTGGCCTTCAACCCCTCCAGGGATGGGGCAGCCACAGCTTCTCTGGGCAACCTGGGCCAGGCTCTCACCACCCTCACAGCAGAGAAGTTCTTCCCCACATCTCAGCTCAGTCTCCCCTCTTTCAGGTTAAAACTTTATCCTGTCACTGCACTCTGTCATAAGGAGTCTGTGGTGTCTTCCTTTTCCACTGATGTTTCATTGCCTGTGCTTATTACTAGTTCCAACTAACTCCTAGCTAACTGACTTGTAACAAATTCCAGCTAACATGCAGTCTTCATATTAATGAATTGCCTTGGTCTTTACCAGTTTTCAGGTGAAGGTGAGAGACAGAACTCATTCCTTCTCAGATACACCCCTGTCTGGCTACTTTGTCCCACTCTTAGTTGTTTACAGTGTAACATGTTCCACTACAGGTATTAGTCTAATTTGAATTTCATTTTTTCCTCCCTTTTTCTTACTGCCTTTATTTGCCTAACGGAATATTTTTTGAAGATAAGCAAAAAAAAACCCACCAGGAGCATGGTATATAGGAGTTTTTTGAGCTGACATTTCTCTATCCTCTTAGAACACTTGGCATAGCATTCCAGTGAACCTCGGTTGGCTTGAAGCATTTTTGCTTAAAAGAAGAAAAATAATGCACTCCACTGCTGTATCAGTGTGTAAGGGAGGAGAGTGGTGTGTGCAGAAAGAAACACCTGGGGTTCATCTCCCCCAGGTTCACCGGGGGAGAACTTGTAGAGTAGGGCTGATGGTTGGACTTGATGATCCCAGGGGTCTCTTCCAACCTAGATGATTCTATGATCTCTCTGGTTTGCCCTATGTAAACAGAGCAACTTCAGGATTTGCTAATCAAAATGCTTTCTAACTCTCCACTCACCCCCCCTTTAATAGATTCCTTTGTTTCTGTGTGTGGTTCCTTCTCTCAACAGGAACCCCAAAGTTATGGAGAGGGGAGGGAATCCATTGTCATGTTCCAGGAAACATGCTAGAGAGTTAAAAGAAAGAGTTAGATGGGGGAAGAACAATACTGAAATAGTACCATAGTCTTAGAATGGGTATCCTAAAAAAGACACTAAACACATTCAAGGTGTATGATTTCAGAGAAAGGTGGCAATTTTAGCCTTTGCTGCTGTTGTTGTTTCTTATTCAGCCAAATACTTGTTACTGTCAATGTCTTTGTATTCTGAACATTTACTGAGAGGTTACTTAAGAAATCATTTCTCCTCCTGACTCTGGAATACTGGAACTGCTCGCTGGCACGTGTGACAACCTCCTGAGCTCTTCCAGAGTTCAGTAATGAACTGGGCTTTGGATGCAGTGCAGAAGATCTGAAGTCCTAGGTTAGTCTCCGTTCAGTGATTAAACGACACGTGTTTAGATACTTACAAAGTGCCAGTTTCCTTCTGGTGGATGAAACGGCCTCCAGCTGCACCAGATTGGATGTTAGGAAAAAATATTAAACTGAAAGGGTTGTGAAGCCTTGGCAGGGGCTGCCCAGGGCAGGGGTTGAGGCACCATCCCTGGAGGGATTGAAAAGCTGGGCTGACACAGTGCTGAGAGACAGGGGTTAGTGATGGGTTTTATCAGAATCAGGTCGATGGTTGGACTCGATGACCTGAAAGGTCCCTTCCAACCCAGACAATTCTATGATTCTATGATGCTTTTTCTTAATTTTTTGAGTCGGTACTGAAATGTCTGTTACAAAAACTGCAGATCTGTGAGTGGTTCCAGGCTTTTGTGGTGTTTTTTTTTGGGAGGGGGGCAGGGGTGATCAGTAGCACTGTGGTGTTTGACATTGAACAGCAGCTGTTTTTATGGACTGACCATTACATTGAGTTCCTGGCTCAAGTGCCATGCAGCAGAGCCAGCAGCTGATTTGGAAATACTGATTCCCTTTCTGGTGTGTTCTCTAGCTAGAGGAAGAGATCTCGGGAGTTCTGGAAGTAGTGGGAAGAGTCACAAACCAGGCAACCATCATGTGTGCGTCGTATGTGCAGTTCAGAGAAGATAAAAGTCCGTTTGGTGAGTAAGAATATATTCTGATAAACTCATTTTGTGCTCTCAACTCTCCTTCAGTAAGCGAGAAGGGAGAGCCTGACCATCACTTCATACAGATAAGGTCTTTAGGCTGACAGCTATGGAGCAGAACAGGATAAAAGCGAGTGTCATAGCAAAAAACATCTAAAAATGACAGTAAACCAGTGAAAGCGTAGGGACTGACTTGAAGCCAGCCTAGATCACTGCCATGGTCTGATGGTTCTCCCACTCCTGACCACCTGGTTCTTTGCCTGGACCTTGTGTGACTCTGCACCTAACGAGCAGACCTCAACACAGCCCCCTGGAAAGCAAGCCATGAGAGAGCACAGCTGCCTGGGGAAAACTGGGGAGGCCCAGGGGCACTGGGAACGCTCAGCTACACTCCTTTAACACAAGCAGCGCTGCAATGCTGCCATTGCTTTATGGGGAATTCAGCTCAGGCATCGTAACCTTTGTCTCTGCCCTGTTTCAGATCTGGAAATCTACAACGAAGCACTAAAAATTATTCATGAATTCCCTGAATATTTCCCGTTCGGTTCTGGGAGGAACAACTGACTCCTCTTAGCGTGGATCTATTGCTCCACGGGGGACACCAGCACTGTAACCTTCTGGCCTGGCAGCGTGTTTATGCTTGCATTTCTTCCTAACAAATACACTGCAACGATGCTGTTACACGGGCCGTGTGTGGCCAGTGAACGGTCCAGTTTCCATTGGAAAGTAATTTTCACAGCAAGGAGAAGGCTCCTGGGGGTATCTCACTCTCTATACCTGATGCTGCCGTAGCCAGGACTTGCTAGAAACTGGAGTTGTGCAGATACCTGTTAATTTTGGCAGAGGTTCTAAGATACTTCACAGGAAATCCGTATTGGAGACAGCTGATGGGGGTTTTTATGTAAATATTTTCCTTTTTTTTTTTTATAATTCCAGTTGCTTTGATAAAAACTTACTGAACATGGGGAGGGTATTCTGCATCCTTAAAAGGGTCTCTTCTCCAATAAACTTTGTGCCAACATGATACGACAGAGTGCTATTGTCAGTGACAGATGGTGCCTCCTGGGCTGTTTTACCAGATAAAGGGGATTTAACTTTACCCACCTGGGGGTTATGAGGTCCCTGGCTTTTCCCCTGCTGTTAGTCTAGTTGGGCTTGGGCTAGTTCAGCCCCTGCTGCATTCCCTCCACAACCTTCATTCCTGGTGGGAGTCTGAAGCAGAAGTACCAGGAGCCAGCCAGCACGTTGTGATGACTTTAACAATAGAAACTTCCACACACTTCCCAGTTTTGAAGGGCATAATGTACTGGTGACTGACTGGGAGAGGTTTCTGTCAATCCTACTGCTCCTATAACTGGTGACCAAATCCTGGGAGCTACTGGGACTTTCCTCTCTGCTCTCCCAGCTCAGATCCCATTCAGTGAAGATACAGAAAGCAGAGTGGAAAGCTGAAATGGACCAAACTATGAGGTAGAATGAAGGCTGGGGGGGGATGAAGCCCACCTTCATCTAGTTAACTCTGTCAGAGGAGAGTTAATGTAAAAGGAAGAGCAGCTAATGAAATGGCTGTAGCTATACTTTGTTAGAAGATAACAACTCATCCCCTTTATTAATTAAAAAGCCAAACATGGGGGGGAAAGGTGTGATATCTGATCATTAAAAGCCATACACCTTATTTTGGAAGTTTTCTACACAGTGTCATTACTGGTCTAAAAGCCCAAACTGGTAGTTCCACTGTGGCAGAACACGCCCACATTCATCATCCAAACCCTTTCAAAGACCTGCTGAGTATCCAAGTAGGCATCTACTTCACTGAAAGGACAGGATTTGACACAAAGAGGCAAGAGTCAGGTCAGAAATGTTATAAACGAGACCTTAAGTTAGTTGCATTCACCCAAACGTGGGATTGCTCTGGAAAACTCACTACACATGGTTACAGGGAGTAAACACACACCCTTGACACTTACAAATCCTCACTTCCAAAAAATGGAAGTTTTATTGCCTGTATTCTTATAAATAGAGTCCCACCCATTAAACCCCAGTCCATAAACTCTGAGGAGCTTTTCAACAGCAACATAAAGTGGGCAAAAACAGGGGAAAGAGAAATAAATATCCTAACAAGAAAGAGTCAAAGTTACCATTCTCCCACGCCCAGGAATACCAAGGGCCTCTTAAATTTTTAACTTAAAGCATCTTTGTCAGTGAGGCAAGAACTTTAGGTGAGAAGCAGCGTAGATGCACTGTACCAGGAGCACTGCCTCAGCCCATCTAACCAGAACTGAGTGTGACCCCTCTACATCCAGGGCAAACACTCCCCACACCATCTTGTTGCTGCTGCGCAGCAGCACTTGGAGGCAACGGTGTTTAACAGTGCCTTCTCCTGTAAAACACCCATTTTTCACAGTCCTGGCAATTCAGCACCAGTTTATGGCTGGCATAGAATCACAGATAGGTTGGAAGAGACCCTTGGGATCATCAAGTCCAACCATCAGCCCTACTCTACAAGTTCTCCCCTACACCAGATCCCTCAACACCACATCCAATCTACTCTGAAACACAGTCAGGGATGGGGACTCCACCACCTCCCTGGGCAGCCCATTCCACTGACTGACCACTCTCTCTGGGAAAAACTGTTTCCTCATGTCCAGCCTAACCCTACCCTGCTGCAGCTTGCAGCCATTCCCTCTCCTTCTGTCGCTCATTGCCCGGGAGAAGAGACCAGCACCAACCTCTCTACAATGCCCTTTCAAGCAGTTGTAGAGTGATGGTAGAGAGTGATGAGGTCTCCCCTCAGCCTCCTCTTCCTCAAACTAAACAATCCCAACTCCCTCAATCCATCCTCATAAGCCTTATTCTCCAGGCCTCTCACCAGCTCCGTGTCCCTCCTCTGCACTCGCTCCAGCACCTCGATATCTCTCTTGTGCTGAGGTGCCCAGAACTGGACACCAGACTCAAGGGGTGGCCTCACCAGTGCTGAGCACAGGGGGACAATCACCTCCCTGCTTCTGCTGGTCACACTATTCTTTATGCAAGCCAGGATGCCCTTGGCCTTCTTGGCCCCCTGGGCACACTGCTGGCTCATGTTCAGCCGCCCGTCGACCAGCACCCCCAGGTCCTTTTCTGCCAGGCAGCTCCAGCCACACTGCCCCAAGCCTGCAGCAATGCAATGCCATGTAGCATTTCATAGCACACACGGGTTAGGGGACTTGCACTCCCTTTCTATTAGTAAACAAACACACAAGTAAACTGATGTTCTTACCACGTACCTTAGAACAGGTGGGGTTTTCCCCCAACTTCCTGTGAGTTTCGTTGCCTACAAGAAAACTAAAGATCAAGGACAGCTCCACCCACCAGGTCCTGGCACAGCACTAGCAAAACACCTTCAACGTTTCTAGAACTTCTTCTGGTCGATGACCTTAGCCTGTGCAGCCTCCTGGGAGCAGACTGGGGTCCAGCAGGGCTTAGGGAGGTTGATGTGTCAATTATCCAAAAGTCTTCAGGTATTTTTGAAGCCAAAACTTCCTGTGCAGTTGAAAACTTAAATATTTCTAAGCCTTGAGATTTCAGATCTTCACAGAACTATTAAAAGATGAATCAAATTGGATGAACCCTCCTACAGCTTCCCTGTGACTGAAACACGTGGGGTTTCGGGGAGATCTCTAGGATACAGATGGCACAACGAGACACCCCCCACCCCCCCCCAAATCCTTTAACATTAAAATTCCCATCAGGCAGGTGTGCAGGTAAAATTCAACAAGCCCTTGGATTGCAAAGATGCTGCTTTTGCTATTGACAAACCCTGGGAATGGAAAGAAACGGATTTTACTTTACAATAAAAATCTGGAGAAGACAATTACCACTGGCTCTTGGAGTGAAGCGGGAAGGAACCGACTGCTCACCTACGAGGAGGTGTGATGAGGCCAGGAACAGAGGAACCCCAGCAGCACGGTGTGACCTTCTGAAGACACCTCCCAGGTGTGTGTGCACTTTGAAGGCCTGCTTTCACAGAAATGAAAGGGCTGACCAGTGTTACCCTGAAAACCCTTTTTATTAATAGAAGTTCTTTGGATTTTAGCAAACCCAAAGAGTCCACAGTTCAAGGAGGGCTTTTGAGCGGAAGCACTTCAACCCTCTGCACAAGGATCCACAAGCTACACCCCAGGAGTTTGGGAATCCCTGTTTCTCCCAAGCACAGTCGTACACACGTCATTTGACTGATCTGACAGCAATTTATTTTGTCACAGTCAGTAAGTCACGAGTGACCTTTGTCTACACAATACCTGCTGGGACTCCAGAGGACGCCCTTAGACACCCCCACCTTCTCAAACACTGTCTATGCCTGGACCGTCTCGGCTGGGATGAGGTTCCCTGTTGTGTCCAGCTGCATGCACTTGCAAGAGCAGGCAGACACCGGGCACTCGGTGTGGTCTCTGGAGAGCAATAACAGAAAAAAGGAAACACTGGTAAAATAAAACCAGCAAGGTTTTAGTAATCTCTACATTTAAGTGTGTACAGGGACACAGCGCCTCAGAAAAACTCATTATCGTGGTTAAGTTTTGCAGATATTCTAAACCAAGAGAAGAATAGGTCAGGGGGGAAGTAAAGGGACCTTACAGCCCACCCAGTGCCACCCCCTGCCCTGGGCAGGGACACCCCCCACCACACCAGGTGGCTCCAAGCCCCCTCCAACCTGGCCTTCAACCCCTCCAGAGATGGGGCAGCCACAGCTTCTCTGGGCAACCTGGGCCAGGCTCTCACCACCCTCACACCAAAGAGGTTCTTCCCCACATCTCAGCTCCATCTCCCCTCTTTCAGGGTCAAAACCCTTCCCCCTCATCCTATGGCTCCCCTCCCTGACCAAGAGTCCCTCCCCAGCTTTCCTGGAGCCCCTTTAGGGGCTGGAAGGGGCTCTAAGGTCCCCCCAGAGCCTTCTCTTTTTCAGGCTGAACCCCCCCCCAACTCTCAGCTTGTCCTGGGAGCTGAGCCTCCAGCCCTCAGAGCATCTCCATATTGTACTGCTGGATTCCTCAAAGGAGGCTGGTCCTGCACACGCAGCGTTCACAGGTGAAATAAGAGAGGTTTTAACATCAACTTACCTGAACCAGCTCAGCATGTGCCCGGCGTGTCCCCCGTGCCGACAGTTGTGACACCAAGTAAACCAGTTGTTGAACTGGGCCAGCTTCTTGTCTTTGCTGAGATCCACTTTTTCATCTGACTTGGATCCTCCTGCGCAGGGGCAAACCCACCCCCCCAAACACACCAGTAAATCACTAGGCTTCCTTTGTATTTCAGTCCCAGTAACGCCAGTAGAACGAACGTGAAACTAGGAACACTGTGTGATAAAGCGGCCTCATTTTAAAAAAAAAGCCAGACAATTGTGTACCAGGGAAGAACTGGGAAAGCCAAAATAGGGAAAGCATTGCTGAGCTGTTGTTTCACACCTGTAACGTGCCTTTAACGGTGCTGTTAAGGTTGGCTTTTAAATCAGCTTTAAAGCCTGAATCTCTCTCAGCAGCCATTGATGTTTCAGTGATTGATTTATACTCCAGGGAATTATGGTCCTGGTTTAGTGCACATGAAATTCTGCTTTGAAAATACATCTATTGATACAGGTATAGATAGATACAGGTGTGTAGAGCAAGGAGAAGAGAGGTTAGGAACTGGAACAACTGCACTAAAGACATCATAAATGGTGAAAGAATGAGAAATGTAACTGTGCAGGGCTCTATGAGACGGACTTCAAAACAGGGAGAAGATCAGTTTCTCTTAGACCTTGACTAGAGCTGAGGTTCCCAAAGAACAGGGACCTCCTGTCTTCCAGCTGAGGGCTGCCCAGGATCCTCACCGGATCTGCCAGCACTAATCCTGTTCTTGGGTAAAGCTACCCCGGGGAAAATTGCCTTTGTGGAAGAGGTGTGGGATTTGGAAGTACACGTGATCCCACGTGTCAAACCCCTCTGTGTCCATTCAGATTAGACTCTCAACACTCAGGTTCTAAATTAATACAGGCATTTTTCAGTAGCGGCGTTCAATTTTTTGAAGCTTTTCTTTGAAGCAATTTCCAAACCTACATTATCAGCTGTGTTGAAGTACTTCTGTATCCATGTCCAGGTAAGACAGTTTTCCATCCAGAATGTGGATAAATTTATTATTTAATATATTACATCCATTATTAGTTGTAGTCTATTTAAATGCTATCACAATGCTACTGTTTTATATACATGTATTGTGGATTATTCAGAGGAAAATACTCCCTGCAAGCGCAGGACAAAGTGCAGCTGTACTGTATAACCTCTTCAGATGGTAAAACTTACAGGAAAAGCATACATTAATGTGTAAATTCTGCATTAGCCAGTGGCTTGTAATCGGTCTTAACTGAAACTGGGCACGCAATATGGGTTAGTGATGGCTTTTATCAGTGTTAGGCTGACAGCTGGACTAGATGATGATCTGAAAGGTCCCTTCCAACCCAGGCAACTCTGTGATTGGGTTTCACCATCAAATCAGACCAGGGTGTAAAGAAAAAAAAGGCCTTCCCCCTTCAAAGTTACAAGTGTGAGCATCTACAGAATGAGCACAAAGGTGCAGGAGAAGATCTTCCAAGCAGGAACCGCCCATTAGACCTCCCCCTCTTGTACTTCTGAATAACTCCAACCCGCTGTGTCCTACCTGGGCAGCTGGAAACGGGTGTTCCCATGTTGATGAGGCAAAGTGCACAGCGAGGGAGGGGTTTTCGGCACCCGGGACAGCTGGTAACTTTTGACTTAGTGGGTGACCCGCTAACGCCGTACTGGCTAAAGCCTCGCCCCTGGTGAGGAATGGCTGAACAGCTGTAGGATATGGATTTCCCACAGAAATTGCAACTCACAAACACCTAAAGACAACAAAAGCCCATTAGTTCTTTCCTTTGGTTCAGTGTTTACTACCCCTGTGAGGGAACTTGTTCAAGCTGGTGTGTACCACGTGTCCTAGAGAGCACCCTGGAAAAGCCAAGGCTACTTGGAGGTCCTGACATCGTGGCTTATAAATGTGGCAAACAGGCCTGAGTGGTCCTTAACGATGATAATTCCCACTTTTGGGGGGCTATTTATGTTGATCACATAAAGGACGAGCAGGAAACTCAGCTCCCACCCACCTGGAGCAGGACAGAGGATGCAGCTCTCCCTGCACAGCTGGGACTGATACAGGCATTGAAAAATAGCCTTCTCCTTAGAAACTCTTGGGCCCAAAGGCTTGTAATTCCCTACTGGGCAGCCACAAAAGTGGAAGGTGCCACGTTGGCTAAAAATGCTGCCAGATGTTAAACAGACAGCATTCAGAGAGGGAGTTTTCATTTAGCTTATGTTCTGAACTGATAATTAAGTTGCTGCTGTTCCCTTTCAGTTTAAAGCTCAAAGGCTTCAGGACAGTTTCGAGGTTCATTTCAGTTAAAACAGAGCCAATTTGAACTGGTCCTTGGTTCAATTCCCTGGTTTCAGCACAACCCTCCCACTGCTGCTGACCTCAGCTGGGTGATACAGCTCTATTCTGTTTTTCAGCAGGAGAGAAAAAATACAAGTTTCCCACAAAAAAAGTGTTGAAAAGTTACAGTTTCTGAAAGCCCTTTCCATAGCAGGATGATGCCACCTTCCTGCCTGGACTGGTGTTATTTCATACAAGTATTACATTTACCTGGGCTAAAGGTTTTGAACTGGGATCCAGCTTACTCCTGTGGATATCAAATTCTGCACGTTTATGCCAAAACCTCCAAGCATCTAACAGATTCCTGTAGTTCTCGATCCAGTACTGAACCCTCTCATCCTTAAGCACCTCTGACGGAGAACCCTACAGCAGGCAGGGAAAAATGGTCAGAGATACTCCTCACTCTTGAAAAAGGCTTTGCAAAGCATGCTACAAACTATGAGAAATTATTAGAGTGTCATTTCTCTAGAGAAAGATCAATTCTCTGTTAAACTGCAACGTGAGTTTGATGAAAACTTGTTTTCAGTCTGCCCCTCTGGGTGAAAATACTCGTGCTACCACATCCTCCTCAAAGCTCCTGTCTGCCACAGGAAGGAGCATAAACTTCTGCCACGTATCACAGTCTGTATCGCTGTTCTGATTACACTCAACCACCACAATTCTCTAAGGGCGAGACAAGCCCATCGTAAAACCAAAGCCTGTGCCGACAGGCAAACAGCAAAACCTCACCTCAGTTCTTTATCAAAACTGTGGGAGTTAAAAAAAAAACCCCAAGTTACTGAACTTGTCAGGAAAGACACCAGCAATAAGCAGGGAAATGGGTATTCCCAGGTCAGGTAGTGAAAAGGACCGGGGTGGTGGAGTCCCCATCCCTGACTGTGTTTCAGAGTAGATTGGATGTGGTGTTGAGGGATCTGGTGTAGGGGAGAACTTGTAGAGTAGGGCTGATGGTTGGACTTGATGATCCCAAGGGTCTCTTCCAACCTGAATGATTCTATGATTCTTTCTGGCTCTTTCCCCTGTGATCTCAAGCTGTGTCAGGCAGAGAGAGGGAAGACACACCCCTGCAGTTAACACCCAGTGTTTCAAGATGATTCCACAAAAAAATTCCAGTTTATCACAGAAAATACTCTTTAGTTCACCAGATTTGGTGCTCTACTGCTAAAGAAACTCGCTTTGGTTCTCTTCTGGAAAGGTTTCTTCGGGGTGAAGCACTAACCTGCAGCATGCAGTAACTTGCTGTCTGCACGTCCCCAGTTCTGTCAACGTAACTCTCCATCAAGTCAACTCCATCTTTGGTCAGCCCTGTTAACAGTATGCCCTCCAAATTCCCAGCATCCTTCATTTCGTTTGTCAGCTTCTCAATAAACCTGTTCAGCTATTACAAAACAAGAAAATTTTAAAATTATTCACTTTTGCCATCTGGTCACCCCTCCCTAACTCATCACAAACCTTGTCACAATCTTCCATGCAGAGAGGAAGGTTACATATTCTTTGAATACTTCAGTGAATTTTAAAAAGAAAGCATTCCTGCTGGAAAACCAAGCCTTAATTCCGGAGAACCTAAATGTCTGGCAATAAATACTGAGTAAGGACAAATAGTCTCCAGTAAAACAGACAATAGGTAATGCAATAGTGTTTAACAAACATGTCATGAATCCCAGGATCTCAGAATCTCAGGGATTGGAAGGGACCTTGAAAGCTCCTCCAGTCCAATCCCCCTGACAGAGCAGGAACAACCAGAGCAGGTCACACAGGAACACCTCCAGGTGGGTTTGGAATGTCTCCAGAGAAGGAGACTCCACCACCTCCCTGGGCAGCCCCTGCCAG
>VZTM01021663.1:0-19131 GCA_013400555.1 Jacana jacana
TAAGAACAGGTTAAATGTCTACATGCAGTAGCTGTAGATGGAAGTGATTTTGTCTTGGGATAGAATATGAGCTTTCAAGGTTTCTTATTCTCCTCTGAGTCTCTGAATTTAATACTGGAGGTTCTTGCCAGACACTCAATATTTCTTTTATCACTTCTTTTTTTATCACAGAAAATGGATTGAAAATTCTAAACTGAAAGAAATAAAATTTAAGGTTGTGGAATTCAACCCCATGGTACTAAAAGGAAAAATCAGACAAGATGCATCGCGTCCTGAGTTACTGCAGCCTGTGAGTAAAGGAACACCACATAACAAATTTTCCGAGGTTTTAATGCTTATTACAGGTTTTAAAATGTCCTAGATGTCTGTTCAATTACACAGGGAGTTGTAGGCCAGAGAGGCCACATCAGGTTCAAACACTACACCCTCACTCAAGAAGCTGAAAAGTGTACTCTAAGAAGCTCTGTGCAACTTGTCTGTCTTGCTGGGATCTCGTTATTTGGTGACATAAACTTGTTGTATCTTTAAGAATATATTCAGAGGTTATTAGCAGGACGGTCTAATAGTGTTCTTTGTGCCTTCACAATGCTGAGTTGACTGCATCCTGCTTATGTTCAGTGTTAATTCAGAGGTTAATGTGGGTCTAATCTAAATATTACTGGCTGTCAGAAAAAGCAAATCAGATGTTAGAAATTATTACAAAAGGAGTAAGGATCAAAATGAAGAACATGCCACAACACAAATCATTAGATTCCCTCATCCTAAATACTACGTGCAATCTTTGTCCCCTTACCTGAAAAAGGTGTAGCACTACCAGAAAATGTTCAGAACTGTTCAGAATGTTTATTCTTGCTGCCTTTCTATGAGCCTTGGACATTTCTAATATATGGAAAAGATTTCATGTAAAAGGAATGAGTGGATTAGAACTATTCAGCCTAGGAATGTGTGAAAATAGTAGAGGTCTCCAGAACTGAGTGGCATGGGGGGTGGTTGCTCATTGTCTCTTCCAGTGCAAAAAATACTGGCCTTTAGATTAAATGAGCAGGAGTCACAGAACAAACAAGAAATGTTGCACGTTTCTCAATGTGTGCTAAGGCTCTGTAATGCCTCACTAAGAAGATCTTGTGAGTGTAAAAATTTACAGGGATTCAATTTATATTTAGACAGATCAAAATGGGTTTAGGAAATTCCTTGAGCTGATAATAACTGAAAGCTAGGAGAACATTTTGAGCAACCTTTCTGTTTGCTTGCGCCATTCTTATTTTTCACTGAGCATTTGTTTAGGACCAGTCTGAAGGCAGGTGCTGCATAAAGTGGTTTGCATCAGTATGGTTGTTCTTATGTCCTCAGTCCCCTTTCTCTCTGCTGTGTTCTTCATTGCTATTGTAGAAGTTGTTATCCCGTGTCTGTGCCACTGATGGAACTGTTTCTATAGAGTGGAATGGTGGCACTTAAATTTGAAGTGTTTTTTATGATGTATACTGTAAAAACGCATTAGGAAGAGCATGGCCAGCAGGTACAGGAAGGTGATCCTTCATCTTGGCACTGGTGAAGCTGCATCAGGAGTCCTATGTCTCATTCTGAGCTCCCGAGTGCAAGAAAGATATGGACTTGCTGGGACAAGTCTAGCACAGGGCTGCAAATATGATTTAGGGACTGGACCATCTTTCATGCGAGGAGAGGCTGAGAAGGCTGAGACTGTTCAGCTTGGAGAAGAGAAGGCTCAGGAGGATCTTACTCATGTGTATAAATACCCAAGGGAAGGGACAAAAGGCAATGAGCACAAATGAAAATACATGAAATTTCCTCTGAGCAGAAGAGTGTGTGGGGTCAAACACTGGAGTAGGTTGCCCAAAGAGGCAGTTGAGTCTCCTCCATCTCTGGAGTTATTAGAAACCCAACTGGGTGTGGTCCCCAGCAGCCTAGTTAGGTGGACCCTGCTTGAGAAAAGGGATTGGACACGATGAACTCAAAAAGGCTTGTTCCAACTTAAATGATTCTGTGAAGAAGCAACTGTTTTGGGCTGTTTGGTTAGAGCCATAGTAAATAAAATAGGGATAAATAATAATAATAATAGATTCAAGATACTAGTAAAGCTGGAAGGAGGCAGCAAATGATTGCTGGCTACTGCTCAGTGAAGTGAGGAATTAAAACTGGATGTTAATAGAAACAGAAGCTTAAGACTACTACATTAAACAGCTTTGCCATTTAGTCTTTACCTTTTTTTCTCTGTTTAATAGCTGAACTTCGTTCGATTTTATCTTCCTTTGCTTACCCAGAAACACGAGAAAGTAATATATTTGGATGATGATATCATTGTTCAAGGTAAGTTGTCATCCAAAAAGCTATTTCTAGCAGAATTAAAATAAAAATTATTGCAGCTTTTGCATCTATTTGGAAATGTGAGATGTAATGGAAACTGAGGCAGCTGCTAGGAGTGGAGGAAAACCACAAATAATCTTGTTTGTTTATTTAAAGGCAAGTTGGAAGAAGAACTTCTCTCCATAGATCTTTTAAATAGTTGATTTTGATCAAAATTTTATGTTTGTGTTTCATTTTAATTGAATCTAGTAAATTGGTGAAAGATGCCATGGGCTTGACTTAGATGCTGCTATATATGTTGTTAAGTCTGACATGCATTTCCTGCTAGTATTTGGATTCCCACAAACGGTACTAGTTCCTTAGCCAGAATTGTGGTTCTTGAAAGCAAGAGGAATTTACTCCAATAAGAGTGGTAAAGTACCAAACACTCGGGATTTGATTTTGGGCACCTTCATCTCAGAATCCATAGCAATTTGCATAATCACCATCAAAGATTTCAGAGTTCCTGGACAAGTGGGAGCAGTTAGAAGACATTCAAATCCTGAAAAATCTTTTTTTTTTCTTTTTTCATATAAAGAAATCTAATAGTGGAACAATATATATATATATATATTTAAGATTAATTTATTGTTTTTTTTCTTCTGTTTCCCCATATATTTTTTTCTCTGTAGAGTTGTTTTCCTCCCTTGTTTTATCATATTGTCTTCTTGTTATTTTATACCACTTTTTAACCAGAGTGTTGTGGTTTAACCCTGATGGGCAGCGAACCACCACGCAGCCGCTTGCTCAGTTCCCCACCCTGTCCCCAATCTTCACTGATTTTACTAACATCAGAGAGAAATATTACATTGAAAGCAGACAACAAAGTGTGGGGAAATTTTGCATGCCGTTGCACTATCTAGACATACAGGACTTTCCAGATACTGTGATTATTACTTTTTTTGCCAGATATACAGGAAATGTAGTGTCCCTTTTTCAGGAGAGCATCTGTTGCTCGTTCTAGTGGCCAACCCAGCCCAAACCATGACACCAGGAGCAGTACACAAGGATAACAATACCATTTTACCTATCCTTGTCAAACGTTAAAGGGAAGTTCCAATGAAAATTTCCTCTGGAAAGAACTGAGCATGACTATAATAAACTCTTTGGCCTAAATTAATCTTTGCTGTAAAACATTAAGGTCAGTGAAATTATACCATAAAAGTGTAATTGTATTCTCTCTTGCTTCTCTGCACCTTTTTATAGCTTTGTCTCTTTAGTGGCATATTTCAGAACATCTGCACTTAAAGGGGCCACTATTAGCTGCTTTGAAAAATATGGTTAATCTGTTCTGCCTGCTTAATTTTAATTTGCAATAGACTTCAGGTCAGTTTCTTCAAGGTGTTTGTGTTTCCAGTGGTTATCTCTGCTTTTTGGTTTTGTTGTTTTTTTTGTGTCATCAATGGGCAATAGCAATATTTAACTCTTGAAAGGTTCTTAAACTCTTCATTTGCACTCGTTTCATGAGCACTTTAAGCTGAGCCCACTACTTCCCCTGCGTCCCTCTTCCTTGCATACTGTTCACCAGACAAGGAACTACTAGAGAGTCCAGTGAAGGACTATGAAGATGATCAGGAGACTGGAGCATGTCTCTTATGAGGAAAGGCTGAAAGACATGGGTCTATTTAGCCTGGAGAGGAGAAGGCTGAGAGGGGATCTTGCCAATGCTTATAAATTTCTAAAGGGTGGGTGTCAAGAGGATGGGGCCAGACTCTTTTCAGTGGTGTCCAGCAATAAGACAAGGGGCAATGGGGACAAACACAGGAAATTCCATCTCACCATGAGGAAAAATGTTACTTTGAGGGTGCCAGAGCACTGGAACAGGCTGCCCAGAGAGCTTCTGGAGTCTCCTTCTCTATAGATATTAAAAACCTGCCTGGATGTGTTCCTGTCCAACTTGCTCGCGGTGAACTTGCTTTAGCAGGGGGATGGGGTGGACTAGATGATCTCCAGAGATCCCTTCCAGCCCCTCCCATTCTGTGATTTTATGAAATGTGATTACTTTCAGACAAAACCAGTTCCCCGGTTAGGAGTCAAGAGTGTGGCTGGGAAAAGGGGGTAGGTAGGGCTTTCTTTTTCATTAGGGCTGTCAGTTTGTCGGGTGATTGTGTACCGCAGGATAAAGGTGCAGTTTCACATTACAGCTCATGGTAGGCTGCTGCTGACGGAAGTGGCCTCTCCTGTCCTCAGGCAGCTCCTGTTACTTGTCATATCTATGGTTGTGCAGCTGCAGAATAAGCTGATTCAGCTGCTTGATCTGGCTGAGGACTAGCGGTACAAAAAAAGCCCAACAAACCCCAAACATTTTTTAAATTATTTTTTTTTCTTTTGCTTCAGCCAGCCTGTCTTGCTCACCCTTGTCCCATGTAATCCTAGTGCCCAGAAGAAGGGAATAAAGATGGATGTGTGGGAGTGCAGTGCAAGGAGGGAGCTTGTTCTGGCAGCTGCTCCCTGTGTCTCAGCTGTAACGTGAGACTCTGCTCTGTCAGATTGTCTCTGCAACAGGAGTAAATGAGACTTCTTACAGGATGAAGAATGAATGGGGGTTTGTGGGTTTAACTTTGGGATTGTTTATTTGTTGGTCATTGCTGTCTGCAACAGTAAGAATGAAGCATACTGAATTTGGGGGCTCAGCTCAGAATGGTTTGGTTTGATTTTTTCTGCTTCCGCCTGGAAAAGCGGAAGCTATTTAGAATCGGGAGAAAATACTTAGCAAGGCACGTTGATCTTCAACAATTAAGTGTCCTATTACTTCAAATTCTATGTCTTTGTGACATATGAGTCTTAAACCAAGTTTTCCAGTCAGGTGATGAGTTCAGACAAGGAAATAATCTCTGCTTATTTCAGAAACAATAGTTCCACTGTTTACAGTGTGGGTAATGTTTTTGGTTACTAGTCTTTTAATGAGCTCACCTCAGGCTGCTGGGCCATATGTGGCCTGTGAAGGTAATTCATCTTGCCTGTGAGTGCCCCACGGCCAGCAGCAAAGCTTGGATGCAGACTCACACAAGTGCTGTGGCAGGGCTGTGCTTCCCTGGCACATCACGGGTACCTGCTGGTCAGGTGATGAGTGAAGTGCCACGCATTACATTACTTCCCTCCACCAAGAAGGAGTTGGGTGGTCTGTGAAGCCAGCATGGATAGTCAAGTGTGACAGGCATATTTCAACTGGCCAGTGCGGGGAATCCAGGTATCTTACTAGGAGGTATAAACACAGTAACACCAGGAAAAAACTGATCTGTGCAAGACATTGAAGTGGTACTTTCATGGGACATGAAGAGGCACAAAAAAATTGCCTGTGCCCTCCCTCTCCCAAAGGCAAGCTTTGTGAAAGCAGAACTCTGTAACCAGGCTTCTTAACAATGTAATTGGCTTGTGCTGTAGCTGATTGTAGACATCCAGACCAGAATGTGTTTGTCTTGAAGGCTGATGATAATATCTAAAGATAGACCTTAGCACACGAGTACAGGACTCAAATTTGGAAATTGTCCCATAGTACATAATTCAGCCTCCATTAGTATCTAGGCTATCCCCTAAAATTGGTATGTTTGAGAACAGAAGTTATCCTGTCCGCTCTGCAGCAGTCAAGTAGGTTTCCTCACGCTTTTGGTCTTTCTGCAATCAGGTGACATCCAAGAACTCTACGATACTAAGTTAGCTCCTGGCCATGCTGCAGCTTTTTCAGATGATTGTGATCTGCCTTCTACACATGAAATGGTTAGAAGTGTAGGGATGCAGGTAAGAGAACATCTTGGGATTCTGATCAGGAATGTATTTACAAGATATGTATTTGCAAGATGATTTTATACGTTTTCCCCAAAGTGAAATATTGGGGTTTTCTGTAATTTTGTAATAGTTTTACAGGTAATTAAGAACTAATTTTTTTTTAGTGACTCTATAATGATATGGTGTCATGCAGAGTTGTTTCCTGTAATAACTTAAATCTCTATTGTCCTTCGGATTTTTCTAAGTTGTTTGGTATTTTGCTATCAGCAGATCATAAGCACTTAATGGAACATCTAATGAAGACAGACTATATGATTTATAGTAGTCAAAATTGGGAAAAAGCCTCATGAAAACCAGTTTAAAGGCTAATTCCTGAGGTGAGTTCCCTAGAATTGTCAGTGAGTCCCTCTAGCTTTACAAATGTGATGCTACATCATTTAGCGAGCTAGAGAAAGGCAAACACATGGTGAGGGAAGAGCCTTATCAAACTCCCACAGAACAACACAATGTGGAAGAAGTAACTCAGTAGCTGGAAGTATCCTGCCTTTCAGCCTTGTGTCTTATGGAGGTCGGGACAGGCAACTGTAATCTAGAAACTCAGCTTTGGGAGCATGTATTCAGTCTCCATGTTAGTGGGAGAGCAATGCATTTATAGAGATTGATAGGGGATTATCTGCCTTTTTTTTTATTTATTTCTTAGAACACATACATGGGATTCCTGGACTACAGAAAGCAAGCAATTAGAGATCTTGGCATCAGCCCCAGCACCTGCTCCTTTAACCCTGGAGTAATTGTTGCTAACATGACTGAATGGAAACATCAACGCATTACAAAGCAGTTGGAAAAGTGGATGCAAAGAAATGTAGAGTATGTGTGGAAATCTAGCTTTACACTTTTAATACTCATCTTACAGTTTCATTTTCTGTTGAAAAGCTCTCAAAAGTTTATTAACTCCAAGCAGTCTATCTTGTAAATTTTATCAAGGGAAGTAACTCGTGTTCCAGAATTTCCATCTCCTGAAATCTGACAAATCATGTACCAGGAATCAGCCACCTGGGATTTTAGTCTCATGTTTAATCACAAACCACACTTAATCTTGAGGGAACGCTGAGAACAAGTGGTTCTTGTTTTGGGTGGCCAACCTTACTCGGGATTGAGCCACTTTCTATCTTCCCTTCCCGAGGGTAGCTTAAAGAAGGAGGAAGGTTTCCTTGTGTGTGTGGGGGTCTCTCCAAACTGTAATTGGGCACCATATTTTTTAAATACCAATATAAACCACTTCTTTTATAGATGAATGAAATTTGACATGAAAAATATCTTTTTGAGCTGACCATGAATAAGTCATGACATAGTGTGACAATCACCGCTCATTTTGTGGGGGTTAGTTCACTGTTAACCTGTATTTGCAAACTTGACATTTGCTTTCTTCCTCTGGAAAGGGTTAAATTTAGATTCAGTAAGGCTAAACTGAAACTGAATAGCTTGTGTTATTGGACTGTGTCCATTGCTTGTTAGTTTCAGAACTGAGCAGAGACACAAATGGTAAGCGTGTGAAGGAAAGAAAAGCCATATGTATTTCTCTTACTCTGCTTATGCAGCATATCCTGCCAAGCTATCGCTCTGCTTTGTAAGAGTTTGAAAAAGCTCCATGAAAAAGCTGATTTATGCCTTCATAACACATTCACCTTCCCTTTGGCTGCATTTTGACACGACAGTGAAATAAGCTGCTTGGCAGTTGAAACAGTTTTTGGAGGGAGGTTATGATTTTTGTGTTCTGCATCCTCAAGCATCTCCCAGTACTTCCTGGGCTTCCTTCTCGTTGAGTGGGCAGGTGGCACAGTGTCCCATAGCTGGGGTGGCTTCACCTGTGTGCTTAGCTGGCTGTCCAGGCCTGAGGCACACCGTGGCCAGATGTTCAGCTACTATCTCCTAGTTCCCCTCCTTATAGTTATTTGGCTTTGTCTAGTCCTGTATTTATCACAAAATTCCTAAGATATGGATATCCTTTAGCTGTCAGTTTATACTAACTAGAGCTTAGCAAAATCCTGAGTTAATTTAGGGGTCTAAAAGCTGGGTGAGGGGGGAAAAAGGAAGAAAGAGGGAATTAAACATATGGCAACAGGTATATTTTCTTAAGAATTCAGGCTAAAATATGCTTGATTCCTTATTTAACAGCTTCTTTCCTACTGTAAACTGTCAGCCTCGTAGACTATATGTGGCGTGTAGAAATAATTGCCTGTGTGTTAGGTGTGATTCCCGTTTTGCTTGGTAGCAATGATTTACTCATCAGGAATTGGAGCTGCAAATACAAGCAATTAACAGCATTAGGAAGGAGTATGCTGAAAACTAGTCTGTTCAAATTGATTTTGAATTTTGCTGGAGTACTTACTTTTGACCTTCTGCCTTTTATACTGAAGATTCTTTGGTTGAGGTTTTGATCATTTTCTTTCTCCCTTTTGCAGGGAAAACCTCTACAGCAGCACCCTGGGGGGAGGCGTGGCAACCTCTCCCATGCTGATTGTGTTTCACGGAAAGTATTCCGCTATTAATCTGATGTGGCACATACGGCATCTTGGTAAGTTTAACTTCCCACCCTCTGTAGCTGGAACTAAATAAAGGGAGCGATTTGTGAGATTCCAATACAGGACATTAAGTTACTTTACCTCAGTGTGTTCCATTATACCTCAGTGCTGCCCCTAGCACTCATTAGTCCTGCTTTCTTCAGGGTAGGGCAGAATGAGGGGTGTCCCCACAGATGTCATTACAAGAGTATCTTAACAGGTTGAGCAGACTGGCTTGTATTAGAAATAGTGTGAGCAGCAGAAGCAGGGAGGTGATTGTCCCCTGGTGAGGCCAAACGCTGAGTATTGTGTCCAATTATGGGCACCTCAGCACAAGAGAGATATCGAGGTGCTGGAGCGAGTACAGAGGAGGGCAACAAAGCTGGTGAGAGGCCTGGAGAATAAGTCTTATGAGGAGTGTTTGAGGGAGCTGGGACTGTTTAGTTTGAGGAAGAGGAGGCTGAGGGGAGACCTCATCACTCTCTACAACTGCTTGAAAGGGCATTGTAGAGGGGTTGGTGCTAGTCCCTTCTCATGGGCAATCAGCGATAGAAGGAGAGGGAATAGCTGCAAGCTGCATTAGGAATTTGGACATTAGGAAAAAACTCTTCCCTGAAAGAGTGGTCAGTCAGTGGAATGGGCTGCCCAGGGAGGTGGTGGAGTCGCCATCCCTGACTGTGTTTAAGAGTCGATTAGATGTGGTGTTGAGGGATCTGGTGTAGGGGAGAACTTTGTAGAGTAGGGCTGATGGTTGGACTCAATGATCCCAAGGGTCTCTTCCAACCTAAGTGTTTCTATGCTAAACAAAACAGTTACACTCCCATAAAAACCCCCAAACCCTGAAACTCATTCAATTGAATTAAAACAAAGGTAAAAAAGACAATTACCAAGGACAAAGTTACATGGTTGAAGACCAGCTCACCTCTATTATCATAAACTAGGGAAAGAATATATGAAAGATCTGACTATAGTGGGAGGCAGAAGAAAACCAGAGACACAGTGGTTGTTGGTAGACACAGTGGCAGGAGATGGGATGCACGGCAGCGTTTCTGTGTTCAGCGTTCTGGAGGACGTAGTTAGCTTTCACCTGGGAATGGTGAATTATCCAGGGAAAAAGGTAATGGCTTAGCTTGGATGGTAAAATGAGTAGTAAAAGCAATTTTGTTTTTAACCCCAACTATGCCAAGATGTTAAAATTGTTCAGAGAGAAGAAACTTGCTGATGCAGCATTAGAGGCAGAAAGCTGAAAAAAGCTTCAACGTTGTCTATTAACAGGTGAAACCATACTGATCAGAAGAAAATAACTGAGGTTACCTGACTCTGTAGTATCTTCTATTATTAAAAATTAGATTTAAAAAAACCCAGCTTTTTTTTTTTTAACCTACCTCTGCAGGTTGGAGCCCTGATACCCGTTACTCAGAGCATTTTCTTCAAGAAGCCAAACTGCTTCACTGGAATGGGAGGTACAAACCGTGGGACTATCCCAGCGTTCACACTGATCTCTGGGAAAACTGGTTTATTCCTGACCCTTCAGGGAAGTTCAAATTAAGTCGCCCTGATAGCTGATACCGAAACCACTTCAGTGCATCCGGAGTCTATGCTTTGCAGGATGTCATAGTTTTGAGATGCAACACACTGTGTAATTAACTCATTTTAGAACACTAAGTATTTGTTAAATATCTGTATTAATGACCCTCAGTTTTCTGTACTTATGGCTGGAGAGGGAGGCCGGAGTGACAGTTAAAACAGCTCAGATTCATCTTGACTCTCATGTAAGGTGAGGAAATAAGTTTAGGTGGCAATGAAGTATTTTCATTAAATGTTTAGAGAAGTGAAAATCAGTGCCAGACAATGTCTTTTAATGTAAGATCTTTATAAATAACTCTCCAACATCTGATGGTGGAAAAATCTACACAGGAAATAGTTGCAGTATTATATACAAGGTGGTTTTAGTCGTCTAGCCCACATTAAATAGCCCCAAATGGAAACTTAGGCAGCATTTCAATGAGCAGAATTCTGTTAGGTGGTGACTGTGTTTTGCAGCATTTCTGCGTGTTACAGATCCCTGGAGTGAATTTAGAGCCCTGGCAGCACGATGCAAAAGCACAGTCTAAGACACTGCAATACAATTCCTGATTTTATTGTGAAACGACAATAGATTTAAGACAGATTAAGAACTTCTGTATCACTGTCATGAAAAGAGCACCAGTTCTGAGGGAGTACACATAGAATTGCAATGTCTAGAGCAACGGCCATTGTACACTTAACAGTATTTTATACCTAGATACCCTACTAGGTGACTCCGTTAAAGAAGAGCCCTTTCCCTTCCAATCCACCAGGAGAGCCTTACAGTAGTTACATCCTACTGCGCTACATACTCAGCAGTGCTAATTACATGCTGCTAATTTTCTTGAAAAATAAAATGGAATTGTAACAAATCCCTGATGCAAGATACTTTGAGCACCTGCAGGAAAACGTCCGTGTAAACAGCAATACGTGATACAGTACACTTTAAATAACAGACAAGACGAGTCCTATACCTTTTTGACAATATACCGAACAGCTTTATGCTGAAGCTACTAAACACCATCAGAATCATAATGCACACCTCCTTGATTTAAGACGCTCAGAATTAAGCCACGTAATTTGGGGAGAAGACTGTAAACATCATGCCAGGTTGACAGCGTGATCTCAGCGAGAGCTGTTACAGCAGGATTAGAATCTACACTAACAACTAGTTACACTCAATGCGTGACAACTGTCACTGGCTGTGAGGAAAGGAATAAAAGACGCCGGTACAGGAATCTCTGACCAGCGTGGATTGTGGAGATACTGTTTGTATCTGGTTTTCAAGTAGCACCTTGAAAGCACCTACTGGCATAAGATCATCAAAACTTCAATGTTTTGATCAACTTATTGCTTTTACTTCATCTCTTCTTCACAGGAAAGAGGGAAAGAAGATGATGGTTAGGCACAAGCATGGAATTTCATTTCTTTCTCGGTCATGAACATTGGCCACAAACGTGTATCATTAAAGCAAGTTCCTCAGAAGAGAGCTGTAGTTTCTACAGCTGACTTCTTACTCACGGAACAGCTGCCCTTAAATTTCATTTAGTATTTGGAGAACATCCTCTAAGGTCCCACAGATTGAAGAGAACTGAATGTTAAAAACTGCTGAAGTGCAAAACCTCTTTCACCCTCTACTAATCGTACCTGATGTAAACAATGTAGTGGTACATGGTTTTTACAGAGAATGTGGCCTTTCAACTCCCTGCAAGGGAACCTGTTCAAAAGGGTTGTCTCCTGCTAAAGGTGAGGTGAGGAGATAAATCACACAGAAATGACCGAGAGTGTAAATGCCACAGAATTCAAGAACCACCTTTTTTTTTTCTTTCTTTTCTTTAAGGAATCCCAGCTCCTTACATTGGAATTTAAAGAGGAAAGGGATGGAGTGGTAGGGACACCTTACCACAGCTGACAGCTCAGCTAGAATATTTAGGCCCTGTCCTGTGTGACACAAATTTTCCTCCACAGTGTTGTGACTTGAGATGATGCCTCCACTCCCTTAATCCTGAGTATGGTCCAGTCACTGAACAGACAGAGCTCTCTCTTCCCACCCAGGAAATACTCAGTACTCACAGCTGCAGAACACAACTTTCTGCAAAGAGGGTAAAAGGCAGACTTAAAAGCACAATTTGCTCAAACTGTGCATGATTAAAAACACCACTTCATGTAAGATAAGGGTACACTTCCCATTTTCCCTCCAGATATAAAAGGGTTTTGAAATATCCAAATATCGAGGCATCAGTAAAGTATACCGCTGCCATTACTGTTACATTATGAGCTATGGAGTAAAATTAACGCCCCAAAGAAATCTTCACAAATGAGAAAGCAACTCGTCAAAACCTGCAAGAGATGGTATACATTAAATATAAAACTCATATACAAAAAAGGGCTAACTTTTTTTTTAAAAAAGTTCAGACAGTTCCTTAAAATTATCTAGTTCATTGATTAGAGCCTACCACACACCTACTTTGGACTATAATAAAATAACTAGGGGAGAGAAAATACTTATTAAAATGCTTCAGTTGGAGAACCGAGGTACCAATCTTGATCACTGCATTAAAACTGCAGCATGAGTGTGCCCAGCCGAGCAGAAACAGCTCTCACGCACTGCTTCCCTCCTCTTCCCGTCTCATACCAGCACCGAACTCTGGAATCTGGTCTGCAAAGGACTGTGTCATCCACTGCCCGTTAGGAACTTCACCGAAGGACGACCCCTCGCAGTACTGTGGATTGCTTGCTGCTAAAAACAATCAGAAATAATAAAACACGGTTTTTAAAAAGCAACTGATACCGTGAAGTATTAGCTCATAAAGTAACGCTTTACAGACGGGACGCCCCCAGCACTGCACTCTACCAGGCCCATTTGAAGAGAAGTGGCACTGTTCGCTTTCATACGGTGCACGATCGCAGTACGCTCCTCCGTACGCTGCTTCATAACCTGGATCGTATTTTTCTTCCTTGACAGCCATCTTTTTAGCATCCTCTGCAGAAAGAGAAGACCCCAAGTATTAATAAAAATTATTAAAGAGCATTTTAATCAGAGAGCACTTGAAAAAAACAGATAGACATTCTACAAGATAATTCCTGCTCCCCCTTAGATAATTAAGAGAGTGGAATCTGTATTTCTAGACCCAATTCAGAGAAGATGACACATCTCCCTCCTCCCCCTGAATTTCTCTTATTTCTCTTTGCCTGGGAAACTGCTCGTCCTGTGGTACCACCACGCTCCATTTCAATGAGGAATGACCAAAATAGCCACTGTACCTTGTGCAAGTTGCAAGTCAAAGGTGTACTGCACCTCCTGCACCTCAGTGTTGGGTGCGATGCCTTTCAGTTGATCCCTTAAGTCTTTCAGCTTTATGTAATAATGAACTTTATCTTGTGCGCGAGGAAACTGAGCGCAGCGCGCGCTGGATGATGGCATGACGTAGCAGAGCTTGAGACAAAGAGCAAGAAAAGTAGCATTACTGGCCCCTGAGCTAGGAGTTAACATTCAGTGCATCCAGAATAACTGAACAGTTAAGCTCGCTGTTTTAACCCTTTGTACAAACGTCAAATACAGGTGGTTGCGGAGGAGGATAAAAGGAGCCTTTCATTTTTCTTGGAAAGATGCCCCGAAGAGAGGGGACAATTATTGGCTACTGAAGCAAGGACAATTTTCACCAGTTGTTTATGTGCTGCAGGAGAATCAGTACCAGTATGTATTACAAGAAGTACAATTTACAAGCGTATGCCAGAGATTGGAGCACACTCCAGAGCTCCCCAAGCAAGTGGAGCTCTGAGCCAGAAAACCCAGAGGAGTATGTGACACCATGCAAACACCCCAAACCAGCGAGGGAGCCATCACAGGTTCATTAGCCTGGCTTCTTGGCCAAGTGTGTCTGCATCACACTTGCCAGGGTTTGAAAGGTTGAAGGCAACTTAAGAGTCTCTCACTGTGCCAACAGTCCTCACTGAAGACATAAAGTTAGCTTGGGAAAAGGGAACTGTATCCAATACTTTTATTACCATGTGGTATTTATGAACAAGAACTGCTAAAGAGGATTATTTATCTTTCTTACAAATGCATCCACTGTGGAAGTTTTTAAGAGCTATTAAAGAAGCATGCGCTTCATCACCAACAGCTCTTCAGGCTCTGATGGCAACACTTCACCTTTACAGAGAGACAGCTTAAAATGAGCTTAAGCTTGCAGTGCTAGTAATTTGGGCTAGAAATAAAACCAACACAAACTGTTGAAGTGACAAGGGAATAACACTTTGGCATAAGCTACCTTGGCAGGCAGTGCTGGCAGCCTTTGCCTTAACCTGTTTATAAGACCAGGTTAAACAAACTTGTTTGTGATGATACATGCTGGTCTCTTGAGATATCCTCCAGCACTTGATGTCTATGACTAATGTGCTCTGCCTCAAACTGTTTGTTTTATCTTAAGTATCTAATTGAATTTCAAGCTGCAAAGCAGCTCAAGGTGGTTGAGTCTGATGGAAGTGCTTGGGCATGCCTAAATTCAGCAGTGCTGCAGCTGCAGTATGGAATAGCCTAACGATGGACTTACTGTTCTTCCTCCCCCACCGTGGCACTACTACCACCACGGTCACGTTCAGTATTGAAATTCCCTAACACAAACATACAGGGAATTGGACACAGAATCAGATGAAAATAGATGACAGTTATCATAAAACCAGGTATGTTTTATTTGTATTGTAGACAGTCCTCAGAGAATGAGCTAACCTACAACCACAGCCCACCATTTCCCAAATGCAGCCTGCAAGTCTGAAGACGATGCATTTAACACGTGTCTGAAAAATTCACTGTTCCCCTTTATTTAAGTAAAAAGCCTTTCGCATCCTTTGTACTTTGGACAAACTGTGACGTTATTGTAAGTGTGTGCAAGCCCTGAGACTTTGATAGTTTTGAACTAACCAAAATGGAGTGCCTTGGTTTTGTTTCTCAGAATCAATACTTACAGTTTCTGTATCTGGCACCTTGTGTGGCTGCAGTCCAAATTCCAAGTTCTTTACTTTTATTCCAAAAACTTCTTTACTAAAAATTTCATAAATACCTAAAATGAAAAGAAGATAGAATAAGTGGATCAAAAAACAAAACCAAAAGCTACTGACAGAACAAGTTCATTTAAAAATCAAAAATCAAGGTTCTCACATTTTCCATTGAAAGCTGCTATACGAGGTTTATACTTTTGTAACTTCTGCATCAGAATTCGCCCTCCTTCCCGAAACTCTTTGCTAAAAGAGAAAGTACTCAAAATTATTATCACAACTATCAATTCACAAACCAGCTCAATATTCCCCCTTGCTATCCTACCTAGAGAGGTCTTTGCTTCCAGGTGTTGTCCTTTCAACCATGTTCGTAAATCCAATCCCATATTTATGTGGCAAGGTGTGATCATCCATATGGTTCAGCTGTTCATTACTTAGACCAGACATGAACAGACACTTCCCTGTGAAGCAGAAAGATATGCATTTGCCATTTTCTAAGGAAAAGAGGACAAAATGAAAAAAACCAACCCAACCCTCAACTCTCAGAGTACTGGAATGCTAAAGGAAGGATCTATGTTAACAGAGCATCAGTTCATGTGGGAAAACTACTACCCTATCCAGAAAAGTTTAAAATAGCCAGGATCACTTTTATCTACTGCAAGAGGATAGAAAATCCCTAGTGAATAAGAGTAATTCTGTACCACGATCCTGTGTATGGAAACCAGTCTTTTATTCTAAGGTCACTAGAGAGCTTTAGATTCTGTGATTCACTAACAGTGAACAGCTGTGTGCCGCCAATCTCTTAAACACAGATTAACTGCAGTTAGCCCCTACTGCTAACTTAAAATGGGAAAACACCTGGGAAACAATACCTGTCTGGAAAATTGGGTACACTAGATGCATATGCCTGTTCAGAAAGGGCAATGGGTTTTGCTTTTTCATCAGTTAGAAAGCTTGTTTAGGAGAAATCAGTAAATGCAAACAGAAGCAGCTGCTTGCTGAGATGCCTTTTTGGGACAATGTCTGTAGTTTTATTTCATGTCAGAAACTAATGCCTATTGACTTACACTTGATAACTCAAATACTAGAGATTTAATTTTCATTCCTTCTGTTGCATTCTAATGCACCAAGAAGTTATGTGGTAATACTGTGTTTACCTGACAATTCTAAACCTGCACTGAAGGTCACCGATTATTCCTCTTCTACTCCTTTTTATGTACGTTATTTGACAGGAGCAGTTATGGGATTTAAACCACTCTTGGATGGTTAAAAGCAAAATCCCTCTCCACATCCAAAAAAAATAAAGCAGCAAAAGCCCAACCCCCCAAACAATTGATTAAAATGCCCCAAGTTCTAACAAAGTTCTGCAAATTCTAGAAGAAGAAGAAGGGAAAGCAAAAACATACAAAAATGGTTTCCGGGTCCAGGGTAATGGTGTCCCTTGTAAGCTGCCATCAAGCCAGGGTTTATGCCAATCTACAAAGATACCGCTCCATTTTAATTACGAGGACGTGGCTCGCTAGTCAGGAATCTAATCAAGACACTGTAAGAACACTTACTCAAGTCTCTTTAAGTCATTGTCAATACACAAAACTGTGTTAATGGTACCTTCCATCCTTATTTTAAGAAATTGACAACTTTATGGTAGGAACTCGTTTAGGTGTGCAGTATCAACACAGCAACTCAGCCACTGGTGTAGCGCTTCCAGTAAATACAGAATCAGGTAACGGTCTCTCATGACTAGGTATTACACATCAGCCTTAGAGTTCTCAGAAATCAGAACTATGTTACCATGATTTTTACCAGAAAATGCAAAGCAGCTCTACACACAGGAAACAGTTTATATATTTTATCTTGCAGGATCTTGTCACATCAGCAATATAGGTAAGTAAGCAGACAATGTAAATTGTAACTAGGGAGTACAGATTATTCACTTTTCTACCTAATGTTTTAACTGTGAGTTACTTACTATTACGATGTCCAGATCAAAGGTTAAAATATCAGGTAAAGTCTTGGTCAGAAGTTCTGCTTCAGACACACCATTAAAACGGTCCACTTTTCTTTTGACTTTAAAAGTATCTGTGATCTTTTCCTGTTTGCCTTTTGACTTGGCTGATTTTTCTTTCTTAGCAGCAGGCTTTTTTGGTTGCTTTGGCTCAGTTGCTTTGGCTTTTCTTTTCCTTCCTCCCTTTTTAACTTCTGAAACACACAGCAAATACCCTTTATGTACATTTCTGATGTTGCAGTAGGGACATTCAAAAAGACTGAGCTAAATGTATGGATACAAAAAGAAATCACAGATCAATTTATCTTCAAAAGTCATTATTTGGAACAATTATCAGATGAGTTTCAGTTTTCCAGGCTCAACACAGAGGTAGTTTGGGTGTCTCTGTACCCAACACGCACACTACTCACAAGCACCAACGCTGACTTAGGATACACACCAATAATAACCTCATGACTTGGTTGCGTTGTTTACATGGAGGTTAAGCCAGAACATGAAAGCTTAGTGCCAAGGAACATGACAGTAAGCTCTAGTCTACTCCTCACCCTTCAAATTCTAAATAAGAAAGTTGATTATTGCAGAATACGTAACATATTGAAGGAACCAAACAGCAGGTAAAAAACAACAGGTCTCAAAGGTTCCCTACAGTGTAACATACAAACATGTCAGGAACAGAAAGACACAGCCAAACATTATGTGAGCTCTTCCCAGTTTATTGTTTACAGAAGAGATACTGTCCAGTGCTTCAAATAGAGAGGTAACATAGGAGACCTGCAGGATCTCACTTGGAATGAGTAACATAAACCACTACTTTTTATTTACAAAATGCCAACGTTGAACAGTTACTGCTTACTCATTTGAAACTTCCTCATCTTCTGGCCTTATAGTTTAAGGTTGCAGTCAGCACAGGTACTGGTCATTACATGACCACCCAGAGATGGCTCTCTATCCTTATTCATTAATAATGTCAAGGCGCAGAACAGAACTTGAAAAATATAAAAACTTACTTAGCAGCAATCAGCAAAGAGCCAAAGTAACCTACTACTTTAAAACTGAGCCTTCATCTTATTTTCCAAATTCCCAGATTAAACTCTCCCTCAGAAAAGAAATAAATACAGTGGCTACCAGGGCACTGCCCTAAGTCTGCAAGCATTTTTAGGCTGTTCTTGTAAGAAACCAGAGTGCAAACAAAAAGGACAAAATTCACGTGAAATTCCCACCACATCAGTGGAGCAACTGCTTAGGAAAGCTGTAAGCAACAGTGCACTCTAGTTGCAATGAAGAAGAGACCAGAAGGGCGCAGGCTTGGCACGTACGCAGCTTTTCTCTCCTACCTCTTGAAGGATTAGGAGGTTTTTCATGTGCTGGCAAAATGCCACAGATAGTCCAACTTCTCTGAGTTGGATGTATTTCAAATGGAGCAATATCATGTACTCTGAACTCTCATGCTGATCATACTGACCTGACACTGTCATGAAAGATGAACAATGCCAGGCAGCCTTTCAGAGGGTAATCCTAAAAACTTTTCAAACAACAAATCTTTAAAAACAATTTTTCATCACAGCAGGTAGCTGGACTCCAAATCTTTTCCTTTCCTATCTGCTCCCGTGCATTTCACACACATCTGCTAAGTCTTCAAGCCCTGCCTTTGAAGGCTTTACTCAACTTCCCATTCTTGCAAAAAGATTAGGGAACAGCTTCAATAACAGAAGATTACAGTCGTCCAAAGATACTTGAAAGTGCAGCCAAACAGTGTGCTCATGGTGACACCACCTTAGCCAATACCAAAGCTACAAAAGAAGCCAAACTATATAGTGCTTGGGATGCACCCTAACTGCAGTGAGTCTGTGAATTAACTGAGCAGTCCCAACTACTTCAAACTGGAGGTTTTCTCCTACGATTTGCTCTGGCCGTGCA
>VZTM01021665.1:5727-23437 GCA_013400555.1 Jacana jacana
AGGAGGAGGAGGGTGGGGGGGAGCGCAACCAAAGCCGTTAGACTCGGCGTGGGAGGGGTGGGGCTAAACCCTCCCCGCTAACCAATCAGCGCTAGAACCGGCTGGGTTGTTGACCAATGGGAGAAGGAGGGTGGGCCCCGGCCGGCTGGCTGGCGGGCCGGGCCGGGTCGGCGCGGTAGGTTGAGCGGTCTCATTGATACAGATACCGGCCGCGGCCGTTTAATCAACGGGGTCCCTTCTTTCCCTTCCCCTCCCTCCCTCTCCCCCTTCCCCTTCCCCTCCTACTTGCCCCGGTGCCGACAGGATAAACCGGGGCCATGTGGATCCAGGTACGCACTATGGACGGGAAGGAGACCCACCGCGTGGATTCCCTCTCCAAACTCACCAAGGTGGAAGGGCTGCGCTTACGGATACACGAGGTTTTCGGGATCGAACCTCACCGGCAACGGCTCTTCTACCGCGGAAAGCAGGTACGGGGGCCGTGGGGGAAGGTTTGACAGCCATAAGCCCCCAACAAAGGGGGAGCGAGGGAAGGCAGGGGGGCCCCCACATCCGCGGGAGCGGCTGCGGGCTCCCCCTCGCCTCCTCTCGTCCCCCCAAACCCTTTCTCCGACCAGCTGAAGAGGGCTATTTTCATTAAATTTTGCCATTAATTACCTAAATGTGGGATGTTTTGCTGCCATCTAGTGATTCCCGGGCTCCCTTCTGCGCCCCTCCAGCGGAGGGTCCGCAAGAAGAGTCAGCGGGGCACTGGGCTGGGTTGTTACTTGAATTTAATGTAATTGAATTTTTCCTCCTTATTTTTCGTCTAAACCCGTCGCTTTTCTGTCCCGATGCCGCCTTGGCGAAGTCTCTAAAAATACAACTGTTATCAGGGGGCTTTGTCGGGCTTAAAAGTTTTGCAGCTTTGTGAGTTTTAGCGCTCCAGAAGGCGTAAAAGATCTCTCTTCCCCTTTTTCCTTGGAAATGGGGATGGCAGCTCCTGGTTTTGCAGTTCTTCTGCTCTTGCATCGAAGTCTCCGTGGGTTCAGGCCGGGCTGTGGAAGCCCGGGGTGGCTCAGTCGGGTGTTAGATCCTCCACAGTGTTTACGATCGCGGTTGTACGCCAACTATTATTTCCTTCCACGTGCGTTCAGGATGGATCCCAATTGGTATTGGAAGCAACGGAAATAGTTTTCAAATCCTGCTTCCATCTCCTGCACCGCCAGACCTTCTCGGAAGGAAACCGCTGAGCCGGCGGTGGGTTGGTCAAAGAAACGAATTTCTGCAATAGCAGTTGAAACGCTGGGAGGTGGGTGGAGTCAACTGGTTGTTATTTTTTTTCCCTCCATTTTGGGCTGATTAGAGCAGCTGGAGGTTATAATTAGCAGGTACGACTGCGGGATATGGAAACGCACCTCTCTGGCTCCCATTACCCGGCTCTGGTACCAGCGGCGGCGTAAAAAGACGCGGAGCATCTCTGAAGGGTTGGGTATCATAGGTGGAGTCATAGGATGGTTTGAGTTGGAAGGGACCTTAAAGATCATCCAGTTCCAACCCCCTGCCCTGGGCAGGGACACCTCCCACCAGACCAGGTTGCTCCAAGCCCCCTCCAATCTGGCCTTGAACCCCTCCAGGGATGGGGCAGCCACAGCTTCTCTGGGCAACCTGGGCCAGGCTCTCACCACCCTCACAGCAAAGAAGTTCTTCCCCACATCTCAGCTCCATCTCCCCAGTTTTAGTGTCAAACCCTTCCCCTTCATCCTGTGGCTCCCTCCCTCATCCAGAGTCCCTCCTCATCTCTCGTAGACCCCTCTTTAGGCACAATCTGAATTCGGGTCACGCTGCGTCACCACCCTCACACCAAAGAAGTTCTTCCCCACATCTCAGCTCCATCTCCCCTCTTTCAGGGTTGAACCCTTCCCCCTCCTTTCTCTGCTGTTGGGGTGGATTTGGGGGCAGGAATTGCCCTCTTGTGGCTGTAGCTGAAGCGATAAGGGAGGACTTAGCGCAGGGCACAGCCCGACTGTCAGCACCGCTCCCGCTGGCGCCTGTGCAGATGCCTATGGTTAAACAGGTTTCCAGTTGAAGGGGAGAACTTTCTTGCCCAGGAGGGATGCGCTTGCCTTGCGGAGAGTATTCCCCTTTCTGTAATTCCGGTGGTTCTCGGTTCTTTAGGCAGAAACATCGCCGCAGCGTGCTCTGAGCTCCCTTAGCCACCCTTGCCCTGCGCTCGCCGGCGCTTTGTCTGCCTCTTTGAACTGTTAGAAACGCTCAGATTCTCACTGGTTACGATTTTAAAGCGCCGTTTGGGGAAAATAGTCGTTTGTTTTAAAAGAAAACCCTTCCAAAACCGTCCAACCAAGCTTCCTCCTTCGTTGGCGGCGCGTTTGCAGAGTGGGCGCCTCTCGGAGCCCCCGAACTACCGCGGTTTCGGGTCCCGTGCGCGTCGGCTGCCGTTCCCTTCCCGCTCCCACCCGTGGCCCCGGTGTCCCTCGCTGGTAACGGCGCCCCCCGTTGTGGCGCCGGCTCTTTGTTTTAAGAAGAAACGGCCCGTTTCTCGTTTGTTCTCGTGTGTTTCCACGCGTTTTCATCTTGAAAGCAGAAAAAGTCCGGCTCGTTTCCTGTGCAGTCAGATTTCCAGGGATTGTTCCGTCGCCACTGAGCGCCGTAAATCAGAATGGAATTATCAGGGTTGATTCCTGTGAAGTGTAAGTTTTTGTGGTTTTGCTCTGCTTCCCCCCGATAGAGAACAAAGCTCTGGGGGCTGCCTTTGTTGGTGGTTTGGGCTGGAAGGGGACGATCATTTCCTGTATAATTTCTTAGTCAGACCTTAAATATGCGGTGAAGTTTGTCTCAACTCCGAACCACGCTGCGGGCTCCGGAATTACAGTTTTAACTCTAAAATGGTTGCGTTCCCCGGAGCTCTCGAAAGGTGATGGAGAGACCTCTCTGGTCCCCTCCAATTGGCTTTACTTCCTGCAGAGGCGGGGTCTTGGTTTGACTCCACGCGGGGCCAGACTTGGCAGAATGGGCTCCTCGGAGGAGCTGAGGGTGAGAAACGGGGACGTGCCTGGTTGGGCTAAAAAGCGAGCTGGTAGTTTCGAGTTGAATTCAATCTTTTTTTTGCTTTTACTTGCAATGGAAAAAAAAAACCAACAACCCAACCCCCAAATCCTGTGTTTGCCTGAAGAGAAGTAGGTGGTTAACTCTTTGGCTCCTAATTAAAACCCCATTTAACACAACGACTGTGACAACCGGGAATGCGCACAATTACAATATAAGGACCTGTTTGCGTTGACATAGAATCATCCAGGTTGGCAGAGACCCTTGGGATCATCCAGTCCAACCATCAGCCCCACTCTACAAGTTCTCCCCTACACCAGCTCCCTCAGCACCACATCTCATCGACTCTGAAACACAGTCAGGGATGGTGACTCCACCCCCTCCCTGGGCAGCCCAGTCCAGGCTCTGACCACTCTTGCTGGGAGGAGTTTTTTCCTCATGTCCAGCCTAACCCTCCCCTGCTGCAGCTTGAAGCCATTCCCTCTCCTTCTATCGCTAGATAGACACTGGGGTCATGGGATGGGTCTGAATTAAGGAAGAAGGAACTTTGGAGTTGGTTGGTGGAGTGGGATGATCTATAAAACCTGACAGGAATGGAGGGAGTCTGTCCAGTTCTTTAAGTTCTTCTCCTTCCCAGAACTGGTGCTTCTGGGGGAATGCACTGCAAACCTTTCCAGATCTCCCGGAACGTCGGGACTTATTCTGGGTAACGGGTCCACTGCAGGTGGGAAGTGTTGGGTTTTCTGGCTTGTAGGGTCGGTTAAAAAAAAAAAACCAACAAAAGACATTTTAAATAGTAAGAATAACGAAGAATAACAGTCTCTGAGTAACTGTGATGCTGAAGAGCTGCCAAGTTCCTGGATGGTTAATGGTTTTCAAGCGCTGTGGTCTGTCTTGGCGTGTAGGGAGGGTTGGAGCCCGATGGGTGGTTGGTTTGGCTTTTGGCGAAGCCCCGTGGAATGGAGTGAGCGGATTGTGTCGATGCTTTCCCCGCAGATGGAAGACGGTCACTCCCTTTTCGATTACAGCGTGGGACTGAACGACATCGTTCAGCTCTTGGTGAGACAAAGCCCGGCGGCGCTTCCCGCTGCGAGTAAGGAAAAGGACCCTGAACTCTCCGACACGGATTCCGGCTGCGGCTCCGGCCAAAGCGAATCGGACAAAAGCTCCCACAACGGGGAGGGTGCCCTGGAGCTGGAGGGACAGCCCAGCACGGCCGCCCAGCCCGACTGGCCCGACCCAGGCTTCGGCCTCTACAAGGTGAGTCACTGAGAAACCGACCACACTTGAGGCTGTGCGGCAGGAGGGGAATCGTTTCCTGTAGTTGAGACTTTGCTGAAAACCCCTCCCATCCCATTCATCTATTTTTTATTTTTTTTTAAAGCATTCAGAGTGCCTGTTTTTTTTTAAAACATTTTCCCCAATATTTTTGCTGGGAGTCACTGCATTTGTCAAAGCTGAAACTTTCTTGAATGAACAAAAGAAAATCTCAACCAGCTGCTCCCAACCATTTTTCCTTGTCTCTTTCGGTGGGGTTTAGTCCAGATGCAGTGATGGCTTTGCCAGACCGTGAGTGAGACAGTTCTGGGAGTCTCTTGGAGACTCATTGCGAAGGGTTTGGGCTAGATAAGGTGTGAAATCGTGTTAGTACGTGAGTTGGTGTAGAACATATCTTTAGAGGGTCAGCCCCAGCAGGCTGTTGGGGTGCACAACAGGATCAGGAAGTCCAAAGAAAATGGGAATTTTTAAGACCATCTGTTAAATTTTTTGATGGTGGCGAAGTTCCTCGGGTGGTTAAATCTCCAGGTAGACTTGGATGAGTTTGAGGATGCGTTTGCTGAGCTGTGGACTCTGCTTTGTGCAGATCAATGACTTGGTGGATGCTCGAGACATGAACATGGGGGCATGGTTTGAAGCCCAGGTTGTAAACGTAACCAGGAAAAAACCCAGAAAGGAATCAGCTGAGAGTTGCACGGGTCCCGATCAGCCGACGACGGTTCCTGAGGAAGATGTGATATACCACGTGAAATACGAAGAGTGAGTTCTGTTACCTTCTTGGCTAATAAGAGAATGATAGAAACACATGGTTGGAAAGGACCTACAAGATCATCTAGTCCAGCTGTCCTGTCACCAGTCCTACCCACTCAGCTACTAAATCAAGTCTGGTAGCCCCTTGTCCAGATGGTTCTTGAACACCCCCAGGGACGGTGACTCCCCCACCTCCCTGGGCAGCCATCCCAGTGCCTGACCGCTCTTGGGGAGAACAACCTTTCCCAGACATCTCATCTAAATCTCCCCTGGGGCAACTGGTGGCCATTCCCTTGAGTCCTGTCATGAGTTCTCTGGGAGAAGAAGCCAACCCCCTCCTCTTCGTAGCCTCCCTTCAGGAAGTTGTAGAGTGCCATGAGGTCTCTCCTCAGCTGCTTCTTCAGACTAAACAATCCTAGCTCCCTCAGCCCTTCCTCATAAAACTTGTGCTCCAGACCCCTCACCAGTTTTGTTGCCCTTCTCTGGAGGGCATCAAAAACTCTCAAAACTCTCATCAAAAACAAAAGGTCTCAAGGCCTCGATGTCTTCCCTGTAGTGAGGGGCCTCATACTGAACCCAGCACTCAAGCTGTGGCCTCACCAGAGCTGAGCACAGGGGCTGATCACCTCCCTGCTCCTGCTGACTACACTATTCCCGATGCAGGCCAGGATGCCATTGGCCACCTTGGCCACCTGGGCACACTCTCAGCTCGTGTTCAGCCGAGCATTGACCAACACTCCCAGGTCCTTTTCCTCTTCACAATCTTCCAGCCACTCTGCTCCAAGCCTACAGCACTGCATGGGATTATTGTGGCCAAAGTGCAGGACCTGGCACTTGGCCTTGTTGAACCTCAACCCAGCAATCCAGCCTGGCCAGATCCCTCTGAAGGGCCTCCCTACCCTCAGGCAGATTGATGTGACCTCCCAACTTGGTGTCATCTGCAAACTTACTGAGGGTACACTCAATCCCCCCATAAAGTCATTTGGGTCCTGGTTGATGGGAGGTTTTATTGTTGAGATCCACAAAGTAAAAGAGAACTGAGCTCACTCGGTAATCACGGTTTTGAGCCCTGTTAGCTGCAAGTTTGTCTTACAGCTGGAATTCCAGGGGGCTGGGATGGTGGTTTTAGAAATAGGAAATGCTGTTAATCAAGTTTTAAATGGGCTGTAACAGTCACAAAGTTAGACTGCCTGACCCTGGCTGTGTCTGGGCAGGAGAAGGGGATTTCAGTCTTGATGATATTCTTTTATCGCTTCTTTAATCAACTTGTCTGGACAAAAGCTGTCACTTAGAACAACTTGTGCTGGTGAATCTAATTTTGCTTTGTTTTTTTTTCCCTTCTCTGCCCTCCCTTCTACTTCAAGTTACCCAGAGAATGGAGTTGTAGAATTGAGTTCGAACGATGTACGGGCTCGTGCACGGACTATTTTGAAGTGGCACCAGCTAGAGGTAGGGCAGGTGGTGATGGTCAACTATAATCCCGATGAACCAAAAGAGAGAGGTTTTTGGTACGATGCGGAGATTCTGCAAAAAAGGGAAACGAAAATGATCAAGGAGATAAATGCAAAGATATTACTTGGGTAAGCACATCCGTAACGTGGAGTAAATTGAATTCCTCAACTCTGCTTGAGCTTTCGTGAGGTCTGGGTGACTCTGCTGAAAAGCCGATGAGAGAAAACGGGTGCAAGGGCAGTTTTGGGAGAGAAGTTGGGTTTCCTTCTTGGGGGGTTGACTCTGTGCTGCCCTTTTGATTAACTTCCACTGGAGGAACTGAACTTGAAGGGATTGCAGGGTGTGGTGATCTGCGGGTTCCCGCAGCGCTGGGAGGATGCGAAGCCCTGTGTTCTCTAAGAGGTGGAGAATTGTTTACTCTGTTAAAGTATCCTTACTGGTTTTACAAGACATTTTGTAACGTTTGCTGCCAGATACAATACAGGCTGAACCCCCACTTTGTATCCCCTTCTCTCCTAAAGGAGAAAGTGAGCTTATGTCTAAGGGACTCTCAGCTTTGAGGGGAAAAATAGGTATAGATGTGTTAAGTTTCAGGGCAGTTTCACAGCATTGGCAGAATATGCCCCCTCTTTCCTCTCACCACAGCGATTATGACGGTTAAACCGTGAGAAGAGTTAGTCTGAAAGAGGGAGAACAGTTACTAACGATAAACTGAGTGCTCCAAGTGCTGGGCTTCTCCTTGAGCTGAGAAGGGCTGCGCTGTCGTTGTGTGCAGATGAGCTGATTCCTGGTGACGCTCTCACCCCACCGTCCCCCATGATGCGATGCTGGAACAGGCTTTGTGTGACGCAGGACTAATGCCAGACCGGTCCGTGTCACCGATGGACCTGCACAGCTCTAAATTCACGCTGGATGATGCTTTCCACAGTCTCATCTCTTTGACTTTTCTCTCCTTCCCCTCGCAGGGAGGCCGGGGACTCCCTGAACGACTGCAGAATTACACTGGTGGATGAAATCTATAAAATCGAAGAACCAGGCACTGCTTCTCCAATTAGTGCTGGTCCCTTAAAACGTGAGTCTGTTGTGTGGTTCTTGCATGTCTCAGCCTTACCTCGTGCTGTGGTGCTGGTTGTCTTTCTGAGGATCCAGTGTCTTAGAGTTCGGAGACGCTTGTAGTTGCGATTCCTTTGACAGTTTCCATCGTATCTTGGCGCTTTTTGGAGCCTGAAGCCGCCTGTGGTTCCATTTTGCCAACAGGACAGAACGGACCCGTGTGTAAAGCTTGTAAGGACAACCCCAACAAGACCTGCAGAATCTGTGCGTGCCATCTCTGTGGAGGCAAACAAGATCCGGATAAACAGCTCATGTGTGACGAGTGTGACATGGCTTTCCACATCTACTGCCTCAACCCTCCCCTCAGCAGCATTCCGGACGATGAGGACTGGTAAGTCCTAAATACATGTGTGTGGAATCCCAGTTGCCACCTCATTAGGAGCAGAAAGTGAGGTCTGAGGGCTTTGTGCTGCCCTTTAAGTGGCAGCTTTGAGAGGTGAAGAGATGTTGGTGTGTGTCTGGTTTTCTGGTAGGACTTCACAGCTCTTCTGGAGCATCGCTTTAGCGAGAGGATGCTTTAAGCTGGTGGCTTTCAAACATCTTTTCCTGGTTGTGGGATCTCTATCCCTGCTCAAAGAGCCGTGCAGCCACCTATAAACCAAATGCAAACCTGCTGCCAGGAGGTGGCACTTGGGTAATGGTTTTTAATGGGTGGTTTCTAGATAGATAGTCAACATTATCTAGTTCTAGATAATCCCCACCGCTGTGCTAGACTGGTGATGTATGCTGTTCTATGTGTGAAACATGTATGGTGATGGAGATAGGGAACTACATCTCTCTGTATACATCTAGATACTGGAATATACTTCTTAAAATCCCTTTTTGGCCTGTTTCAGCATTTTGTACAATGTTTTGATGATAGAGTAGATTTCCTGACACACCTGCAGTGGGTTAGAAGATTGTGCAGAGACACCAGCTCGTACTGGTCTAATTCCAGTAGGGAGAGTTGTTCCAGTTCTCTCTAGTTTCACCCCGGGAAATGGTAACACTGTAACCCAGTATGTTTTCAGGAAATTCTTTTTGAATGTAAGGCTTTGCTGCTAGTTAATTCTCATTGACCGGTGACTTTAGGTATTGCCCTGAATGTCGAAATGATGCAAGTGAGGTGGTTTTAGCAGGAGAGAAATTAAAAGAGAGTAAAAAGAAACAAAAGATGGCATCCGCTAATTCATCCTCGCGGAGAGACTGGGGCAAGGTCAGTTCCAAAGCTATTTTACTTTGAAGAATAGTGTGTGTTACTTCCTCGTCATTCTCGGCTGATCGGTCTTGCCCTTTGAAACAGGGCATGGCATGTGTTGGTCGCACAAAGGAATGCACCATCGTCCCCTCCAACCACTATGGACCGATTCCCGGGATTCCTGTTGGCACCATGTGGAAGTTCCGAGTTCAGGTACGAAGCTGAACCCCGGCCTGAGCCCCTCTGGGGAAAACTGGGAATGATCCAGCTCTTCCCAGACACCTGAAACAGTTAACCTTGGGGTGTGGGTGCAGAAAGGGAGGAATTCTGGCTTTGTTTAGAGTGAGTGTTCCATAACTAATGCCCCATTGTCCCGCCCTTGCAAGGGTTTGGCTTTTTTTTCTTAAGTTCTTTGGTGGCTCAACCCCCAAACCAATTTATTCTGTTTCCAGTAGATTGTCCTGCAGATGTGTGGCATCTCCCACCGGTTCTGCTGGGAAAAGGGTCTCTCCCAGGGGTTTGAATACGTTATATAGGTTTTCTCATCCCATCAGGGAAGAAAAAAAACCCGAAATACCCAGATCTTGTTTTCCATATTCGATGGAGGCTGCTCTTTCCAGCCTTTTGAAGCCAACCTCCCAGTGCATTTAAGTTTAGTGTCTATGTCATTCTGAAATGCTGGGAAATTTTTAGGGAGCAATCTCAGGGTGAAGATCCAGATTTCTAAATTAACATCACAAAAAAGATCCGTGTGTTGAATTTACTGCAATATTCACTGGCTCTGTTGGGGTGCTTTTAAGCATTTCTTTTCTTTTTCCTCTGCCTGGAGTTTTTTGGAGGAGAGTGGCAAAGGTTTCACACTGTAATGTAACCACAGCGAATCTGAACTACAGCTATTGGTTACTTGAGTTCCAGGGCAGCTGGACAGTGATGTTGGTTGTGTCCTCTTGACAGCAGCTGCCCAGCAAACTCTGTTTTTGCCCCAGGTGAGCGAATCCGGCGTCCACAGGCCCCACGTAGCAGGTATCCACGGCAGGAGTAACGATGGCGCCTACTCCTTGGTTCTGGCAGGAGGCTACGAGGACGACATAGTAAGTGAATCGTCACGTCTGAGAACCAGACTAACTCATCCTTAAAAACAAAGGCTTGACCTTAATTACTCTTTACACTCTATCAAAGGGTTACCCTTCTTGCTCTTCAGCAGAAAACTAGGCAAAGGACTCCTGGAGTCCAGTAATACGTGTTAACCCAAGAAATGGCATAATCTGAATCAAGTTTAATATCTACATGTCAGCCTTCAATCTGGGGTCCTTAGCTGCCTTCCCGGGGTGTACATCATGTCTGTGGTTTGAAGAGTCTCATGGTAGAGGCTGCCAGGTCTCCCTGTGAGAGGGGAGCGTTCGGAGCAAAAGGAGGGACGCAAGTCCTGCTTCTGACTGCACCCTTGGGTTCTGCTGGCCAGGCCTGACCCATGCGAGGCTGTACCAGGCTCTACTGCTTGTCCTTGTGGGGCACCACTCGTGGAAAAGAGAGAGCTGTGAGTCTCAGTGGCTGTGCCACGCCTGGATCCTGGCTGTAGGGTCACCCACCAGTGCAAGTGCTGAGGTGCCAGCGAGGTTTTCCTCCTCTGGAAGGTGCCCCTGTGCTTTCCAGCAGCTCTGGTGCCCGTGGTGAGCCTCTCTCTCTGCAGAGGTCTCTAAAGTGTGTGACAAGACAACAGTTGTCACCCTGACTCCTCTCTTGGCAGTGTAAGGGAGGACCATGGACTAACTGAGTCTGGGAAGCACCTTTCCTTTTTAGAGGAATTAGAGCGACTTGATTGAAAGACTCTTCTGCTTCAGTTGAGTTGGTTTTTTATGAATGTGTCGAAACCATCCGTGTACATTTCAGGATCATGGAAATTCCTTCACATATACAGGGAGCGGAGGGCGTGATCTTTCTGGGAACAAACGCACAGCGGAACAGTCTTGTGATCAAAAGCTCACCAACATGAACAGGTCAGCCACCTTCCCACTCCCTTCCTAACCAGAGGACTTGGCAACTGTCAGCCCCCCACATCCTGTCCTCATTCCAAAAGAAACAGGTGAAGTGGAAAAACTGTCAAAATTAGGTTTTGACTGTGGTGGAGGCTGCAGGTCAGTTGCACAATGGAAATGAACACAGAATGATAGGGGGTTGGAAGGGACCTTTGGAGATCTTCCAGTCCAATGCAGGTCCTTGTAGAGCAGGTCACAGAGAAACATGTCCAGATGGGTTTGAATGTCTCCAGAGGGGGAGACTCCCCCACCTCTCTGGTCAGCCTCTACCAGGGCTCTGCCACCCTCACAGGGGGTTCCTCATGTTGAGATGGAACTTCTTATGTTCAAGTTTGTGCCTGTTCCCTCTTGTCCTGTCCCTGGGCACTGCTGAAACGCTTCTTGCAGTGAATGAATGAATAGAACAGTTGTCGATGGGAGTAGTCTCCTGGTAAACATTGACTAAGATTTAAGGAGCAGAGTAGTAAATAAGTGTAGACATTTTCATACTTCTTGACTTCTAAGGTCACCTCAAGAGACCAGATCGCTCACTCTGAACTGTAATTCTCAGAAGTAAGAGAGGTCTGGAGTGGAGGAGGTGGCCTGTGCAATTACATCAGGGTAATGTAATGAAGAATCAGCGTATTTAAAATGTGGCTGCCAGTCAGGAGACTTAATGACTCTCCCAGCGTCAGTGTTATATGAGATACTGGATAAACAAACCAAAATCCCTGGCTATACCCTTTTTCCTCGGAAGAGATTCAGAATGGGTTCCTCTGGCTGCAAAGAGGCAACAGCTTCCAGTTTTTGAGGAGCCGTGGCTGTGGCTTCTGCTGCTCCTCTCAGTATTGCACTCGACTCTATCAACATGTTGCCCTGAGTAAAACAGTATAGTTTCAATTTCCTACTACTTAGTGGCTGGTTTACTGTGAAAACTGCTTTGCTCGGTCCTCCCTCCTAACGTGGAAGGGTTCTGCCCAGTAAACACACCAAGTCAGCGGGGCTTTCTCTTGCAGAGCCCTGGCTCTGAACTGCAGTGCCCCCGTCAACGACAAAAACGGGGCCGAAGCCAAGGACTGGAGAGCGGGCAAACCCGTCCGAGTGGTGAGGAACGTCAAAGGAGGCAAACACAGCAAATACGCCCCTGTCGAAGGGAACAGATACGATGGGATATACAAGGTAGGAAGGATTTGAATTCCTCTGCTGAATCAGGAGAATTTGGTTATGGCCCACGGGGCTTTTTCTAGCGTATGAAGGACGTGCCTCTGACTCCCTTAGGTTGTGAAATACTGGCCTGAGACGGGGAAATCTGGATTTCTAGTGTGGCGTTACTTACTGAGGAGGGATGATGAAGAACCTGCTCCTTGGACCAAAGAAGGGAAAGACAGGATGAAAAAGCTTGGCCTAACAATGCAGGTACTCCCCTGGAACCGTCAGCAGGGTTCCCCTGGGCAATGAACTGATGTCCATCAGCAATTCTTCTCTTACACGTTTGCACGGGATGCTTTTTGGTTTGTCTCTTCCCGCAGTATCCTGAGGGGTATTTGGAAGCTGTCGCAAGCAAAGATAAGGAGAAAGAAAACAACAGAGAAGATGAGTTTGATACCCCGGGGAAAGGGAAGAGGAAAAGGAAATCAGCAGGTTTGTGGAGTAGGCAAGTGCATATAGAAAGCCTTGTAGGTTTTTATGCATTTTATCTAGTTATTTATTTTCTGGTGTTTCTTTGTTTGTTTGTTTAAGAAGTTCCTTGTGTTTTCTTTCAGGGGGGGAAGAAAAGCTCATTACCTCTCCCGCAGGGACTCCCAAGAAAACTAAAGTCGAGCCATACAAGCTGACATCACAGCAAAAATCTCTGATAAAAAATGACGAAGCCAACGAAAAACTGTGGAACGAAGTACTAGAAGCTCTCAAGGATGGACCGGTACGTCACCCCACTCTTCACAGGACTGAAGGGGACAACTGATTAGCGCTCTCTCCCTAGTTGCAGAGTTCTTGGCTGCATAAAGAAACAGCCTCAGACCTAGAGTGGGTCTTTTTCAGCGCAGGCATTCACAGCATGATTTTGAAATGCTGTATTTGGGGTCAATAGGTGGGAGGAGAACTTGTTAATGGGCCTATTTTATTTATTTCCCTTGTTGAACTTCATAGAACAGTTTTCAATGTGTAAAGCGATCCTGTGCCTCCCAGCGAGCGGGAGCACTAAGCTGACTCACGTGTTGTCTTTGCAGAAGTTTCTAAACAAGGTTGAGGAGGCCTTTCTGTGTATCTGCTGTCAGGAGGTCGTGTTTCGGCCGGTCACAACCGTGTGCCAGCACAACGTGTGCAAGGTGAGCCATCCAAACAGCACTGCGGGTGAGCTCTGTGGGGGCGGTGAGCCCTGAGCGTGTTCAGTGGAGAGAGAAGAGAACTGGTGGGGGCTGTGTGGGTTTGGGGTGTTTTCCCAGTACTTAGTCTTCTGGCATGAGGCAGGTTGGGATTTTAAACCTTTATAGAATTGTCTAAGATTGAGTCTAATCGTCAACCTGACGCTGCCAGAACCACCGCTAAACCACGGCCCTGGGTTCAAGGGGAGTTCTTTGGCACAGGAGAGTCTGTGCTTTACAGACAGTCCCATTACTGCAGCCACCGCCCCATGCCTGTGACACGAGCCACTCTGTGGGTTCAGTGGTGCTGCTGGGGATGCTGCTGTGTTCCACGGGGCTACAGGGAGTAGAGGGTTTGGGTGTGTTTTTTGAAGAATGATTTAAAGGGTTTTGCAGAAGCTCCAGCAGTCTCTAATGTCTGCAGGGGAAATCCTCATCTTGAGAGACTTAGTTGGATGAAATAACTCTACCATGTACCTCAATACTGTGTCTGTGACTTAAGGAGCTGGGGTGGAAGGAGGGTGCAGCCAGGGGGGCCAGTCTCTTCTCTCAAGGAACTGGCAATGGGGTAAGAGGAAACGGCCTCAAGTTGCAGCGGGGGAGGTTCAGGTTGGGTCTCGGGAGCAATGTTTGCATGGAAAGGGTTCTGAAGCCTTGGAAGGGGCTGCCCTGGGGAGGCTGAGGCACCATTCCTGGAGGGGTTCAAAAGCTGGGTTGATGTGGTGCTCTCAGGGACATGGGTTAGTACTGGATTTTATCAGATCTAGGTTGATGGTCGGACTGGGTGATCTTAAAGATTCCTTTCAACCTGGACAACTCCAAGTGCTGTTGTGTGTCAGGAAGGACGTTATCCCCAGCCACCAGCCTTGTGCTGTGCTCGGCCTGTTGGCTCCTGTCACAACCTGGCTGAATCGGGATGTGAAAGCAACCTTGCTTTTCCCTTGTGGGCTTTGCAGAATGAGCTAAATAGCCCAATTCTCTTTGTTTTTTAACCAATGATTTTGTGTTGGTTCTTCCCCAGGATTGCTTGGATAGATCCTTCCGGGCTGATGTGTACAGCTGTCCTGCCTGCCGCTACGACCTCGGCAAGAACTACACCATGCAAGTGAACGAGACGCTGCAGAGCATCCTCACCCAGCTCTTCCCCGGCTACGGCAACGGACGGTGATTCTCTAAAGCACTTCACCTTTCTCTTTTATTCAAACTTATTCATGAGTTTTCAATGGGCTTAATTTAAAAAAGAGGAAAAAAAAAAACAAAACAACACCACACCACAACAACAAACCAAGCAAAGCAAAAAACCAGAACAAACAGTAGTCTTTGTTTTCCCAGACCCCTAAAAAAGTCTCATGTCTTCCTTGTTTTAAAAAAAAACCCAACTATAAACTTCAAGGAACGTCCTTTTGTATGTCTGTGGCTTTTGCTTTTGTTCTAAATATTGTTCTAAATATCTTTTTTTTTTGCTGGTCCCCCCTCCTCAAAACTGCCACTCACCAGCACAGAGTTATTGGTATGATCTCTCTGGTCCTTAGATGGATTTACAGAGTGCTTCTGGGAGGGCTGGTACTGGTTAGGAAAGTTCTCCAACTGCCCCTTCTTTTATTACTATAGTTTTTTTTAATTTTTCCTATTAAAAAAACCAATAAAATGGCTTGGTTGCTAGAACAATCGTCACCGTTTGGGGATTCTGCCCAGCAAGCTGGAGTTGGGCCTCACCTGGGCAGCGTTTCGATGCCCAGTTTGTACCAGGTGGTTCCCAGCTTCCCACCTTTTTACCACAAGTGGGTACTGCCTAACTTTTCAAACTTGTTTTTACCTAAAGAACTGCTTTCTGTACATTTGACAAACCAAAAAAAGCCATTTCCTGCTAATTTTGTATATCGAAACCGACCAAACGAGAGAGAAATCGAGCTGGTTGGGTAGAGCCACGTGGGGGGAGCGCTCTGACGCGTTCCCTCGGCTGGACGTGTCCCTGGGGAGCTGGGTGTCCGGCCAGGTGCCGTCTCAGCCCAGCAGCGCCGCTGGGGAGCACACTGAAACCAGTCGTTAAGTGCCTTTTGTCCTTTGCTGGAAGACTGGGCTCCGAATCAGGTTTAGGCTTTGGGTTGTTTGGGGGTTTTTTGGTTTGGTTTGGTTTTTTAGTTTTTCATAAGCACTGAATTGTTTAAACTTGCCAGCCGGGTCCTGTTCTTTGGGTGGGACAGAACTCTGTAGCTTGGATACGACCAGCACAGAGTCACAAACCTTCAGGTTTCCTCTTTACGCTGGGTGATATTATGGTAACATGACTTTTTTTTTTTTGCCTTTCTACCTGGAAATGGAGAATAACCGATTCTGACTTCTTTTTGGTTTGGTTTGTTTTGATGAAACATTGTGTTTATTGTCCCTGACCCCAGGAAGCTGTTCTCCTGCCAACGGGCTGTCTCTTTTTCTCTCCTTACCAAAGTTTGCAGTTTAATACCTCAACAGGACAAGGGATGGTTTGAAATCACACCTCACTGCAGACAGACTGGAACAAATGTGCCTATTTTTTGTTTTCTTAACTCTTACCCTTTTAAAAATTATAATGTTAATATGTTGGGGGGGGGGAAACACGTTTTATAGGGGTCTTTTTGCTGAATTTGTCAATTTTTTGTACAATGTGCAAGTTGAAGTTCTCAAAATAAATATCTTTTCAGATGAATGTGGAGTGTTTTTAAATCTTTCTGAAGCAGGTTTCCAGACCCAACTGCTTGTGCAGAAATTGGTAATTATGTTCCCTGAGGCTAAATCTCTGCTTTTCTAAGGACTAGTATTTTCATTATGATTTTTCACTACAAAGAAATGGTGGAAAACACTCATTTGATATTCTTTCCTTCGGAGTATCTGTTCATGGCACTAGTGAGATGTTATGTTCAACTAAGGAAAAAAAACCTCCAAGAATCCCAGCACCTTTCTTTTTGGACCATAACTTATGGTGGGTTTCCCCAGACCCCAACCCCAACCATCAGCTGGCAATTGGAACTGCCTGCTTTTCTAATGAACGAGACCCAGAGCGTTAGCGCTGCCACATTGGAGATTGAAACTTGTCCTTCTAATTTTTAATCTATGTTGTGATGAGAGGAATTTGGAGTGGGTGGGGGAGATGGAAGCAGCTGGGTGTCTATTTAAATTGAAAGAACTTGTTGCAATGACTTCCTCAAGATGTTGGCTTTGTTGTTATTTAGAATTTGGAAAACAACCTTTTTCATCTGTGTGTTTTGGTGTCCTGAGCGGTAAATCTTTGGTAGGGGTTAGGATTTCTCTGTGAATTAAACACTTGGTAATTTGGGGCTTGTGGGTCTCAAGGTAAAGCTCTGTGAGGAAAACTGCTATGATGTGCTGGTGTGTGGCTCAGGATAGGAAAGGATCGCGTGTTTTAAAAGCAGAATATTGCCTTCCCTGGACACTGATACCCCCTGGGATGTGTGATGTGTCACCCTGCCAACCACAGACATTTACCTTGTTCTGCCATAAATATCCAGTATGTGCTTTGGTAAAACCAGTGTTTTGTGGATGAGGAAAGGGGAAGCAAGAATAACATTACAAAAAAAAAATCCCAAACCAAACCAACACAAGGCTTTTTCTTCTATTTTGGGAATTCCCCTCTCACTTCCCAGCAAGTGTAGGGAATCTATGGTCTGTGCAGTTTAATTGAGCACAAATTAAAAACTGCCCCTGATGGCTCTCCTTTCTGGCAGGCTTCCACCCTCTCTAATTGAGGCCGGTTGGGAAAGAGTGATGTGTGTGGTGCTGGTGCCTGCTGCCTGGGGTGACGGGTACTCACCTCGCCCTGTGGCCTCTCCGCAGCCTGGGGAAGGGCAGCCCCTGCTCCGGGTGGGGGTTGGCAGTGGGAGGGCACCCACCCGCTCTCCGAAACCAGGCTGCCAAGAACAGCGTGGTGCTGCCTCATCTGTGGGGGAAGGCAAACGAGATGGAGGTAAATCCCACGGCCCTGGGAGCATGACCTAGGTGGCAGAGGGGGATTCGGCACATCGTCAGTAGCAGATGGTTTAACTTTTTTGTTCTTTTTATTTTTTAAGCTCCAGGAGGAACCCCGAGCTCCCACCTGAACACCGAGAGCTCGAGCACATGCCATCTTTACGTCCATCCCCCTCAGGTGCTGTGGCTCCTGGGGTCCCTCTGGGGCTGCCCCCCGCCCCTGAGGGGTGAGGTGCCCGGTGCCTGTACCGCGGGAGACACACTGTATCAAGGAAACCACCCTGGAAGGTGTCGCTACCTCTGTGACAGGTCACGTATGTGTCATCTTTAACACCCTTCTACCACCCCCGGCTCCACCTTCTCCTCAGGAGCGGAGTGACTGCGCCCGCCCTCACAGGGCTCGGGCCTGTGCGGGTCCGCCTGAGGGGGAACCCCCCTCGGGATGCGACGCCACGGCTTCGGGGGCGCTGCCTGTGGGCTCGGCGACCCGGAGAAGGCCCATGACGGCAACCCCAACGCCGGCCTAGCCCGGCGTCCCCCTGCCCCGCCGCCATAGG
>VZTM01021665.1:24440-48922 GCA_013400555.1 Jacana jacana
CCTTTTCTTCTTTTTTTTTGGTGGTTGGTTTGGCTTTTTTTTCCTCCCTCAGAGACTGTCAAAATCTAGGACCGAAACCTAGAATTCTTTTTTTTTTTCTTTATTTTTTCCCTATTAAGCTTGATGTGATTAGAACCCCCCACTCCTTCCTTCCCCTTGCCCGAGCGGCGCAACCACGGGGGGCTGGAAAAGCGAGGTGACCGGGTCCCTTGTCTTCCGAGCGAATTGAAAAGTGAAAAAGTGAGAGGACAGGGTGTCCCTGCCCAGGGCAGGGGGTTGGAACTGGATGGTCTTAAAGGTCCCTCCCAACCCAAACCCTTCTCTCAGCCCCAGAACAATTGTGGGCTGCGGGAATGGTTTGTCTGGTTACGCTTTGGTGACTTGCCCTGGGTTTTAGCTGCTCGTTTTGCCCTTTGTTTGAGAATGAAATAGGAGATGGATTGGGCTCTTTTGGGATGTAGTATGTGGTGGATGGGAAACGATTCAGGAAACCCTTCGCCTGAAGGTGGCATTTGGCTTTCTTTTAAAGTGGGCTTTGATTCCTGTTCCTGATGGTGGTGTTTGTCCAGCTGAGCTGGAGCCGGGCGTGCTGCAGAAAGTCTGGTCGGACCTCTGTTTGTAAAGGGTTAAACTCGGTAGATTTGGGTTTATGCATGTCCTTTAACTGTTAGACCTTTTAAATAAAAGCAGCTGTAGAGAATGGGTGCTCTTCAGGGGCGCAAACTGGGTTTGTGTTGCTGTTAAGGCCAAGAGCACTGGAGCTGGGCGATGTGGCCAAACTGGGTTTGTGTTGCTGTTAAGGCCAAGAGCACTGGAGTTGGGCGATGTGGCCAAACTGGGTTTGTGTTGCTGTTAAGGCCAAGAGCACTGGAGTTGGGCAATGTGGCCAAACTGGGTTTGTGTTGCTGTTAAGGCCAAGAGCACTGGAGTTGGGCGATGTGGCTCGGTTGCCTTTGTGCTGGAGCAGTGGAAATATGTGATTCTGTTCTATCAACCCTGACCCCTCCGGGTGACCAAAAGGAATCAGTTTTGAGAAACTCGGTTCATCAGAAACTTAATAGGGTTTGTATTTTTTTTTTTCCAATTTTCACGTGTAATAAGTCACTTCTTTCTTAGAAACTTATTTTTTCTGTTCTGTTTCATTTTCCTGTTTTGTTGAAATTCAGGTAATCGCTTGAAATCTTAAGCGTAGGATTTAAAGCTTACAGTTAGGTTTCAGCAATTAGAACGAGGGCCGTTGCAGCAGGCAGGGGTAATTGCTTTTTGACAGTAAGTTCTTAATTCTCAGCTTCCCCTGTAATAAGCGTGAGAAGTTGAGGCAGGTCAACCGACCCCTCCGGTGCCAGAAGGAGCCGGTGGCTGGTTCTTTCTCATTAGCCATAGGAATCTCTCCCTTGCAAGGCACCTGTAGGTGGATATATTTGATTCCTTGTTCCAGAGCTCCTCTGCCCCTATAAGGTGCTCACTGAATTAGCTTTTGACAGGGAAAATGCTGTCCAACACCCTGTAATGTATTATTCGCTCTCCTTTGTGTTGGGTTTTTTTCTCTCCTTGAAGAGATAATTCACTTTGATTGAGTAGGACCAGAAATATATGTGGTCTGACGTGTTAGAAGTTAGTTTGATGCATCAGTCTAGAACACGTGGGTGAAAAAACAGCCTCCAACGTTCAAAGTTTGACTTCAAGGGGAGTGGGGGCTTCTCTAGAGAAGCCTTACGTACACTGAGAGGTGTCATCAAGGTTTGTTCAGAAGTTGATAGTGAAATAGGCTTTTGGGGAGAATCTCCCCTATTTGCTCTAGGTAATGCTGGTTATCAGGCAAATACAGGGAAGAAAACTACTTCTGGCCTGTTAAACTGACTTGTTGGAGCAAAATGAACCTCAAAAGTTTAAAACCTCCCCCTGTGCTCAGCACTGGTGAGGCCACACCTTGAGTCTGGAGTCCAGTTCTGGGCACCTCAGCACAAGAGAGATCTGGAGGGGCTGGAGCGAGTGCAGAGGAGGGACACGGAGCTGGGGAAGGGCCTGGAGAATAAATCTTATGAGGAACGATTGAGGGAGCTGGGAGTGTTTAGTTTGAGGAAGAGGAGGCTGAGGGGAGACCTCATCACTCTCTACCACTACTTGAAAGGGCATTGGAGAGAGGTTGGTGCTGGTCTCTTCTCACGGGCAATGTGCGATAGGAGAGGGAATGGCTTCAAGCTGCAGCAGGGTAGGGTTAGGCTGGCCATGAGGCAAGAGTTCTTCCCAGCAAGAGTGGTCAGAGCCTGGACTGGGCTGCCCAGGGAGGGGGTGGAGTCCCCATCCCTGACTGTGTTTCGGAGTCCATGAGATGTGGTGTTGGGGGGATCTGGTGCAGGGGAGAACTTGTAGGGAAAGGCTTATGGTTGGACTCGATGATCCCAAGGGTCTTTTCCAACCTGAATGTTTCTATGATTCTATGAAAAGTATTTCTAGTGATGCCATCAACTCCTGTCCTTCAAGAGGTAACACAGAGGGTTTGTTTCACAGATCTGCAGGCATTTTAAATTATCAAAAATGTAGGCAACTCCTGAAAACTTGGAGCTATTTCCATATAAAGAGGTCTCAAGAAGTTCTAGATGAGTTGGGAAAACCAGTTTGTCCAGACGTGCTGGATAAGCATGTTAGCTTCCTGGGCTGTCTTATCCAGAGTTAGGTATTCCTGTTTTCTACTTGGATGTCCAGCTGTAAGGCAGTAAACCATGGGTTGGCATTCAGGTAGCTGTAATAAGCCCTCACTTTACACCTCATTTCGATGAATAGGGAAGTTCACACCTAAGTAGAAATCATGGCCCTGTCTTGCTGCAGGCTGAGACAACCCAGCCTCGCTTAATGCCTGACCATCATCTCTTTGCTGTGCTGAGAACGAGAAACTTGCCTTAATTTTAATTCATTCTGGGCAATCTAGAACTGAATGTAGAGGCAGTGAGTTTTCCACCCTTTCCCCACTCAGTTCTCAGTGGTTTGCCCTGTGCTGTGGAGGATTTGCAGTGCCTGTTCCTGTCTGTCCACTGGTCGCTGCCTGTGCCGCGTTACTGCAATAATGCATCTGTTAATGTGGAAGATGGATGACAGCTAAATATGTCACCACGAGTGAGGGATTCGCTCCCTGTGTTTGGATGCCATCGGGATCCTCTGGCTGTGTGAGGCGCTGCTTGAAGTGTGATTCTTTGTCATCTTTTTAAGAGTCAAAAGATGGTTCGTCTGATTGGTGCACTAAGAAACCGGAATCCTCGAGTATGGCGAAATGTTGGCAGAAATCTCAGTGTGAAATCATGGTGAGATGAGGAAGGTGGGTTTCCCTGCTTAGTGCACTGATTTATTTTTTTTTACAAAATCTTACAAATAAACAAATATTAAAAATATATATATCTCTTTGGTTTGGATCAAATCCGTTCTGTCTTGTCACAACTTGGGGACAAAGCTGCTCATTACTGTGGCTTAACTGAGGTGCTTGCTTTCTTTTATATTTTCATGGACTAAACTGTCCTCTCTTTCAAATTAAGCAGTTCCTCAATTATGTCCTTACTGGGTGGCTGTTAAGGCAGGAGAAGGCATTTATATTCTGTTGTAATATCTTTGTGCCGAATGAGATCCTTACTCAGCTTGTGACCTGCTTCTTAATCCTCTCTTTTTTGGTTGGTTTTGGTTGTTGTCTTTTTTTGTAATTTGCTGTTTCAGAAGGCCACAATTGATTCAACAAGCCACAATTCCTAATGGCTTGAAAAATACAGCATTTCCTAAACCTCTTTGATTGAAATACTGTATTTGAATACAGCCAAGGAAGACGATGCTGGTCAGATGATTTCCAAAGGTGTTCTGCTATTTCAGGCGCTCAGAGGAGTGGGGAGGATTTTGGTGAACCTCCCTGGGGTTTTTGTTGTAGAGAAGAAGTTTATATAAAGTTTGCCGTGTTTGTTCTCAGTTCTGCCTTGGCAAAACAAGCAGTGCAGCTTTGACTGTGTTGTTCACATTAAGGTTTGGAGCTGGAGCTTCCAGAGAGAAGACTTGGATAAAATTGAGCTGGGAAAGATTAAAGTTGTCTGGTGCTACCTTGAAGCCGATGAGAAAGTAGTTTGGTTTTCTCCTGGGTTTTGCTTTAATTTAGGTTTTAAACTGACACTCATTTCAGTTGTAATTGTGGTTAAAATGCCTGAAATGGATGTGAAATGAGATATGAAGAGCGGGGTTCCCTCGGCTTCTCTGGGTGTGGATGGGATGTTGAAGTTGTTTCCAGTTGTAGCTGAGGGTGGTGGTTCCTGCCAGAGCTGTCTGAGATGTGTTGCACTCTGGGTCCTGTTCTTCCTCCTCCTTCTCTTGGTCCTGTTCTTCCTCTTCCTCTTGGCTCTCCCTCTCACAGATAGGTTTCTGGCAACGCTGCTGTTCTCACTGCTGGAATCTGGGTCAGTGTGTCACACCCACGCTGGGCAGCACCTAAAGCACCTTCTGCAACAAACAAACAAACAAACAAAGGACACCAAGATTTTGATGGCAAAATAGTCAAAAAGCACTTAACAACCGTGTCCTTTGTTGAGATTCTGCGTTACAAACTTCTGCAGCAGAAGTTGAGCAAGTTACTGAGACCATTGCTGCAGGCTTGTAGTTGTGGCAGGTTTGTTGAAGGAAGGGGATTAGTCCTTCGTTAAGGTATTAATCTGATGTAGGAATTAACTTTCTGTACACAAGCAGTGCAACAATCGAGTTTTCTGAAATGCAGACAGTTCCTGATAAAAAACAATAGATTATGGGTTACTTTATAATATTTTAAAGTTTGAATTCGCGAATTCTTATTCAGACCAAATAGGAATACATTAAAAAGAGATACTTTGGGTTTTTGCCTCATTTGTTCCAGGTCTGGAAGGGAGGTTTTTCTCCTTTCACTGTGGTGTTGCAGTTTGAAATGGTGAACTCTTAATTGCTGTTTTTCTCATTCAAGCAGAGCGAACCCAAAGTAGTTTTATGGACCTGGTGTCAAAGATCCCAGTCTCAGTAGAGCTGCTGAGGAGAACCAGTCCAGATTAAATGCCTTTTGAATAATAATAATCAAAAAAGAAAGTAAATAAAGATCTGTAGCCTTGCAGTCAGTATAGTGAAGATAATAACTGACAGTGAACATGTGTCATCCAGCAAATCAAAGTTTGTAAGATACCTGGTTGTAGATCCTCTCTGTGGTAGCAGTTTGCTGATTTGTGTGGTTTTAGTATGAGTTTCTCTTGCCTTCTCAGTAAAACACTGAATTTGAGAATGGAGACAGTTGAGTACTGCTGCTGAATTCAGTCAGGAATAAACATTCCATGTTGACTACCTTGCTTCAAGCAATAATGAACTGTTTTAATTTCTTACAGATTTATTGCTCTTAAATCTAAACACTTTTCCTGCTTTTGAATGCTGTTTGTGACTAAATAATTTTGCTGCAGTTTTGAGAAATGTGTGAGTAACTGTACGTTTATATATCTGCGAGGATGTTTCGAGGGGAAATTTTATTTTACTTTAATGAGCTACATATGGCGCTTGATTTCGAGGATGGAGTTGTGGAGAAGGCTCGTGGAGTGTAAAATTTAATAGAAGATACTCTAATTTGTCACATCCTAAGCACTGGAGATCTTTACCCGCTCGGCTGGTGGGTATCGACTGTGCCTCTATGGGAATGTTGGTGCTCTGTTCCTTTTCCTTAAATCTTTCCTCTTATGTTTGCTTAGAATTTATGATGTATGTGCAAAACTCAAAGCAACTTGGAGGTTAAAAATGTCACGAGTTGAGTATCTAAATAATTTTCAGAGGAAGGCGAGAGTTTAAAATTCTTGCTGTAATGGTACAGTTGTTTAAAACTGGGCTGAGCAACACCACAACAAACATCAGACTTAACGAATTTACACTTTCTTTCTCTAAATGCTGTAATCGGATTCTCGGGAATAAAGGGGGAAAACAAGGAAAGTTGTCTCAGCTATTCTATGAACAGTGAACTGTTCCCTAAAAGCAGTGATATGTAATGGCCTGTTTTATACAGGCAATTGTTGTTTTGCAAAAGTTTGGCTTTTGTTCTGCTAAATATCTTTTAATAGTGCCTGATCCATGAGAATCTACATGTAAATTTGCCTATAATTAGTTGGCTTACTGAGAAAGGAAGTAGATGGAAATAGAAGAATCTGCCCTCTGTGTTCCAGCTTAATTCATCAAAAAAAAGGCGCCTTTTCAAATAAACACATGAGGTTTCCATTAATATTTGTGGGCAGGACTTGGTAGTTAATGAGTTAAGAGAAGGTTTAAAGAATTTTTTCCTGAATGAGGTTCTTACCTTGTATCAGAAGTGCCTCAGAAGTACCAAACGAGTTGGAACAAGGAGTTAATTCAGGCACACTTAAAAAAAAAAAAATTCTATTTTGTTGGTTTTGGTTTCATTTAGTAACTTTACTGGTATTTTCAGTTGATGATTGGATTTATTTATTTACTTCTTTTTTTCATTGAAACTAAATTTATCTCAAGCTGGCCAGGGTTTTGATGTAGACTTAGAGGCAAATTTCTTGTTTTCTAACCCTGAGGGGAGACTCGGGCTGGGCCTCATTGCAGGCCGCAGCCTGGGGCTGGGCATCCTCAGAAGGGCTCCCAGAAAGGCCATGGGGGAGTCCCTTCTGAGCAGGCAGAGGGAGGTAAAACCTTGGAAGAGGGCTGTGAATCCCGGTTCCTCATCTCATCAGCTCCACGACGTGGGTTTGGTTTGGCTGAGAACCGTGTGTTGCTGCTGGCAAGGGAGGCTGCTCTGGCTCCTCCGCCAGTGCCTGGATTGGCCCCGTCTCCCTGGGAATGGGCGTAAACCCAACCCGATCAACAGTTTAATTCAGGATGATGAGATAAAAGACCAAGTTTAGGTCTTTGGTCAGGTTTTTAGTTTTTAGGCACTGACAGAAGTAGTTGTGTTAATGTTTTGCCCCCTTCTTGAAAGAGTGGCTCTGGGCCCAGCTGCACAGACAGGGTACCCTGAGGGAATCCATGAGGTAAGGATGGACTTCCTTCAATGTTTTGCAGGAGTTTCTGGAGAGTGTGCAGTGGTAAATGCATGATAGCTCAATTCTTAATGATCACAGAATGATTTGGGTTTGTAAGGGACCTCTGGCGATGATCTACTCCAACCCCCTGCTAAAGCAGGTCCACCCAGAGCAGGTCCACAGGAACGTGTCCAGGTGGGTTTGAATGTCTCCAGAGATGGAGACTCCACCACCTCTCTGGGTAGCCTCTGCCAGGGCTCTGCCACCCTCACAAGGAAGAATTTCCTCCTCATGTTTAGGTGGAACTTCCCATGTTCACGTTTGTGCCCTTTTCTTCTTGTCCTGTCCCTGGGCACCATTGGGAAAAGCCTGGCCCCATCCTGCTGACACCCACCCTTGAAGTATTTACAGGGGTTGCTCAGATCCCCACCTCAGTCTTTTCCAGATTAAAGAGACCCAAGTCCCTCAGCCTTTCCCTGAAATGCTGGTGAAGTAAGGCACGTTGTGGTGGCTGGTGGGCCACGTAACAAGGAATTCTTAATAAGCCATCTGGCCTGCCCTGGGAGGAGGAATCCTAGGGTGAGTCAAATCTCTTTTTCTAGTTATTATTGAAAGGGCAGTGGAGATTTAATGGATGTATTTGGATCAATAGACATGAGTTTTCAAGGGAAATTGCCTGGTAAGGCAAGAAGACAGAAGGTTGAACTATTTGGGTGTTGAAACAAGATTAGAGAATTTGTTACCATTGATATTTTGTTTCCCGTTGTGCTACGCAGTGCTGCCAGGCCTTGATTGTGCTCCTAAACATCCAGAGGGTTGTAATGAAAAATGGAGGGCAAGGGAGGCTTTAAGACTTTGTTGTTATGATTTAAAAACCGTGCCTAAGATATGACACCTCTCTTTATCTTTCTAAAGTATTAAAACAGTAAATTATTTGCCTGATAGCAGCTTCCTCCACTCAGGAGTAGAATGCACTCAGAATTCCTTCCCCAAAGAGCGAGCTGCTGTTTTCAGCATTGAAACGAATAATTTGTTATATATTAATGATTTTTGTGCTTTGCACTGGATACATCTTCTTTATGTCTTCAATTATCTAAGCTATTTAGATGTGCCTCATTTAGATCTTCTCATTATATCTCCTCTTTTTATTTTTTCTTCCTTGGTATCTGGGACTTAATACGCTTTCCTGCCTTGCTTTGGCATGCCTTGTCCTTAGACGGTCTCCTGCAAGGGTGTATAATTCACAGTCCTTACCTAGGGTAATGAGCTGTGGAACTTAATTTTCCTAACTGCTAACAGCGGTTTTACTGGTGTTACCAGTGCAGTGATGTTTGTTGTCTGCATTGATTGGATTAAGAGTTGCTGGTTCAGTGTTCTGTAATAAAAGGGCAATTCGATTGATGAGCACTGGTAAACCTCTATCCGTTTTTAGATGTGTACAACCTCCAGTTTAGGTGGGAGATAAGCAAGCTCTCCTGTTTGGGGCAAAGAGACTACGCTGTAGGAGGAGAATTTTTCAGGAGCGTGACTTCTAGAAAAGTTTAATCCGCTGGGACTTTTCATGTAACCGCTTCGGCTCTTCGGACCTCGCTTTACCGCGTGCTGGGGCTGTGGTTTGAGATGGCGGCTTCCCACTGTCGCCGTGAGAGTCCCGCTGCGGCAGCTACGCACTTGTGTGAAAGCCCAGCCGTGTAACCAGAGCAGGCTCCCTGATCCTTTTGCACCGTGGCACCACAGATCAGCATATTTGGCAGAGGAGAAGAACAAATGGCCGCCGATGGGAGCGTGGTAGGTATCCAAGTGGGTACCGCTGGGAAATTTCCTCCTGCTTCAAACTGTGGCCAGTGCTTTGTTTGCTCTGTGAAATTCGGATGGCTGCGGCTGTCTCTCCTTCAGCAGGGTATGATGCCAGTGCCAGCCCCCGCGAGCGCAGGCAAGCTGTGTCTCTTCCTCTCCCAGTTGCGGGGTGCGCTTGGGAGGAGGTTTCCCTGTGTCTTTTCAGCCCCTTCCAACACAACCCAGGTGAAAGCTTGCAGAGTCGCTGCGGATCCCACATCTCCTCTTCTCACAAAGTAATTTATTTAATTTTTGTCTCCCTGTGGCTTCCATGCAGTGGTTTTGTCTACCAGATTTTGAACGCCCACTTTCTCCTTTTTTGCATATGTTCCAAAGTGTCTTTTCCTTCCCCTTTTTGAATTTTGGTTATCTGGCTTCGAGGGGGAAAAGCTAGTAGGAGTTTTTCTGAGGCTGATGGTGGAGAACTGTGCCTTTGGAGAGATGGCAAGCTGTTTCAGAGTGGTTTTGCCGGTGTCATGCAGTGGGATGTACGTGGCAGTAGGGCGTACAGTGCTTGGGTACAAATTCAGCTTTAGATCTGGTGCCCTCTCTAAAGGGCTCTGAAGGTACACACCTTCTGGTTTGTCGAGGAAACTGATAATCCCAGACAGCATATCTATTTTATTTTTTTTTAGTTTATTGAGCAAGATTGAAGAAGGTTTACTAGTGTTACTGTATAAACAAAGTGAGCCTCCTGTCATAAATTCTGCCCTGTTTTTATTGTTTAAATCCGGATTGATAACAGAGGGTTTATAGCAGACCAGCGAGACTGGTTTGCAGACCTGTGCCCTGGGTGTAGATACTGGATTTATCTTCAGCACTGGTGCCTGAAGGTGGGTTCGTCACCACTAATAGTTGCTTCCTTCAGTCAGTCACCCCCGGACTCAAAAGCAGGGGAGCAGGAGTTGGAATTATCCTCTCTTCCGAGATCAGTAGCCGGGGAGCAGTGGGGAACTACTTGAAAGTCCGAAGCCTTTCCCTGGAGAAAGGATTCCCCGTCCTGGAAGTCCTTTTGCTGGCACAAGCGGTTGATCTCAGCTGGGTTTCTTGGGTTTTTTCTCTGCTGCACAAAGGTTTCAGTCAACAGGTGGAGGATTTCAGTCACAAAAGCATCTTAGTTCACATCAGTTTTAGAGGGAAAAGTCTCCTGCAAAAGTTCTTGAAATAAAAACCTCTGTTCTTTGTGTCCACCAAGATCACCCCTCTGCAGACAAGCTTTAGCGTTTCCTTAGCACGGTTGCAAATTAGAAGGTATTTCATAATATTTCAGGTTGTTACTCTCTCTTACAAAGCACCAGAAAGCACCCAGCTGAGAAAAATACCCTAATACTTCTTTTCAAGAACTAACAGGGGGCTTAGGCTCTTCCTACAAAATAGTCCTTTTTCGGTGTTAATGCTGAGAGGAGTCTGTTGGCGTCGTCATCGCCCGCCCTGCTGCACGGCAGAGCCCCCAGGAGAGCAAAGTGCTTCCAGTGTTCTCGGAATAGTGGGATTCTGCTGTGAGATCCCCGGTGATGCTGCTGAGCTCCTCACGGAGCGCTTTCATCGAGGCATCTCCTGCCCATCCATCCCACAAGGAAGTCAAACTCCCGCCACTTCTCCTGTCGCTTCTCCACTGTCCTCTGTGATACCTGGAGCTGGGAAGGAGTTGACAGTAAATGCTGCTCCTGTTTATCCAAAACACATTAGCGCTGCTGTGTGCAAGGTAGTTCAGAACAAAATCCTTTTCCCTCAAAGCTTTTGCTGTCACTCTCTGCTCCCTGGGAGGGAGCACGTACAGGCAGGGGCTTTGGACACTGATTCTTCCCGTGTGCTCCATGGTTATTTTCTTATAATAGCTTCATTAGTTTAGTTGGACGAACCTCCATGCAGCAAACGTTACCTGGGGTAGGTGTGAAGATGTTCCTTGGAATAAAGAGGTGGGATTAAACATGGAAAAGTGTGTTGTGCTTTGCTGTCTCTGCACTGCGGAGTTCCAGAGTGCCGAGCTTGGGGCAGGTAGACCCTTTTAATTAATTGATTGAGCTTTGCATGAAGTAGTTTTTGATTCCACCCCCTTGTTGGAACATGTCATTTGACTGTTTGCTCCCAGATCACGGAATAAAAATTGGAATTGCTGGAATGATCTTGAGGAAAAGATGGGATAAAACCTGCCTTTGACTATTCTGTTTTATTTTTTTTCTTGGTTTTGGGTAAAGCTGCAAATACTGGGAAGGCATCCCTGGAGCAGATGGTGCTGGCAGGGATCCTCCTCAGGATGGCATTCAAGTTCCTTTCCTTGAGCCAGATGCCCCGATGGGCCGGGGCTGCTGCAGAGCCCGACACGGGGCTCCCCGCGCTGCTGAACCTCCCTGGCATTTCTCGACCTGGGCTAAAAATAGCTGAAGTATTCTCAGTACGATTGCCTTGCAAGAAAAGTTCGGAGATAGTTTCTGTCCCTGCCCCACTTCTCAACAGGCACTTTCCTTTTTCTTCCCACTCTTCACCAGGATCAGCCCTATTTTCCTGGAGAAGAATGTTTTCTTGGGCAATTTTGGAGAAAGCTCCAGTGGACGGATGCCCTGAGCTTATCAGCTCCTGTGGTTCGACTCAGGAAAGGGAGAAACTGTTGCCTTTTGGTTTTGTTTTTGTATTTCTGCAAAACATTTGTGTAGTAAATCATTTTTGTGGGTACAGATGGAGTATGTTTCTTATCTTCAAGTGCTGACCCTGAAACGTAGCAAACTTATTTTTCTGTATGGTGAGGTTGGAAATCTCTTCCAGCAAGGCCGAGGGCTGGTTAAAGGTAAAGGGCCTTTTTGTTTTAAGACTGCAACAGTTTCTGCTGGGAATGCAGTTGTTACAAGTGTCTGCCCGAGTGAAAGGAGTGATTTTGCTCTGAGATGTTGTGCAATATTGGGGTTTCTGCTTTGATTTTATTATGGAGTGTTTCTGCGTCTCTGGCTTGGGAAGACCTTTTGGGATGTCACCTTCAGCTCGGGGCACAGGAATGGTTGAGGAGGCACCGAGCAGATGCTGGAGGACAGGACGAGGTGGCAAGAGGCTGTGATTTTGTGCATGAAATTCCTTTACAAACTGTCTTGGGGAAGGGCTTAGACTCTCAGACCACTGTGTTGAAATAAATTTTACATAAAACTTATTCTGAACATTTCTAAAATGCCCTGTTTTCTAAAATTTCGAGTCAAAACTGTTCATTTGCGAAATGACAAAAACCAAACGACCACCCAACGTGTGTTTTACCCAGTTTAAATTGTGAGGGGAAACCTCGGTGCCTTGGGCAAGCTGGGTGTTGAGTCTGTCCAAATCTGTGTGTCGTATTGATTTGAATTGTGGGAGCAGGTGTGAGTATCTGCTCTCTCTTTGGAGAAGGGTGAGTTTTGTGCCCTGCTCACTGGTAGGGCACTATTTCCCTGGATTGGTTTGCTTTTCCCAACGGAAAAGAGTACTTTTGATAGCGCCTGGAATACTTCTCGGCGAGTTGGAAATCCATTTAAATCCAAACATACTCTGCTTGTCGTTTAGAAGTCACACTTGGCATAGTGTTGCTGCAGCTTTTATTCCTGAAAAGCCCCGTGCTGCCCTCTCGTGATAGCTGGAGCTCGCTGTACGTGGCTGCTCTTCTGCCATGGGGAACGTTTTTGTCGTTGTGTTTGCAGCTGTGGTGCCATTAAAACATTTTTGTTTGCCTTCTAAATTTCCAGTATAACTGTACAAAGGTCCATTTTAAAAACTCTAGTTTCATCCTGAATCGTTTAGGTGTTTTGTTTTTGTGGTGTTTTTTTTTGCCCTTGCAAATTTTGAAGTAAGTGGGAAATTTTGCTTTTCACATTGAAAGATGTTTGGAAATGGTATATCTACAGTTCTTTTGTTTTGCCTATGTACTTTGCAAATGCAAACTTTAATGAAGTTACATTTAAAACCCCCTAATTTTGTAATTTTTCATATAGTCTAGCCATTAAAAAAAACCCTAAAACATTAGCCAGAGCTGTAGGTTCCTAAATCTAGGTACGGGTGACCGTTGTTCTGCTGCACCCTGGCTTCATTTGGTGAATGGAGGGCACGGTGTTCACTCAGTGCTCTATATTTAGGCCCTGTCCAGTCTCCCAGATGATACTGGTGTCAGAAGGTCCCTGATAGCTGACCCTGCTGACAAACAGACCAAGTGGATTTTTGGTCAGAAGCTCTTCAGATCCGTGTTAGAGGATGGTGCTTTAAAATACTTTTGGGGGGAACAGGGGAGAGAAATGAAAAGTGTACCCATGCCTTTCTGTGAAATTCATTAAAGCAAGTAGAAAGAAACCAAAGGTTTTTAACCAATATTTTTTTTTCTGCCTTTTCTTTCTTTCTCCCTCTTTTTTTTTTTTACCCCTTTTCAGACGCAGCCGCCATACTAGAAATATGGGGTCGGAGCAGAACCCTGGCTGTAAGATCATGACCTTTCGTCCCACCCTTGAGGAGTTTCGGGACTTTGGGAAGTACATCGCTTACATGGAATCGCAAGGAGCTCACCGAGCAGGGCTGGCCAAGGTGAGTTGCCCCGGCTCAGTCCCACGGGCTGCCTGCCCCAGGCTCTGCTCTGTGTAAGGCCTCTGTGAAGTTGTGTGGCTCCGAAGTCCTTTGCTTTCAGGTTGTGAAGTGGAACTTGTGCTTGCAATCCCCCTTTTGGGTGAGTGAGGAAAGGCAGAGGAGTTGCAGGCCTTTAGTAAGAGTGAAAGAAGGCTTTATTTCAAGCTGCCTTGTCCTGATCCCTAACTGGGAACCAAGGGTTTTCCCAGCCCTTGCAGAGGTGGGTTAAGGGTATTTCTGTGTCCTGATTGTGTTGCTGAGGACACATGCAGTGGTAGCTGTGGTCCTCAAGGGCTGGAGGCATGAGGTTTTTGGCTCCCCCAGAGTGCAGCATGATGGATCAAGCTTTTGGAGTCTAAATAGGTTTTTCATGGGGGAGAGTGGGTAAAATAATACCTACAGGAATGGGGGCAGACCTTTTACTCTTGCCTTTTTAATATTCTGGGCTACCACCTTATGCTGGCTTGAATATAGAGCTGGAAATGTGTCCTCTATGCATATGTGATTCCCAAAACACTCCAAAGCCTTTTTGACCTTTAGGAACTGATTCTCCAGCTCTGAAATGTCTTTCTCCTTCCTTCCCATCTGAATCTTTACACTGAAACTGCTGAAACGTTATAGAATCATAGAATCATTTAGGTTGGAAGAGACCCCTGGGATCATCAAGTCCAACCATCAGCCCTACTCTGCAAAGTTCTCCCCTACACCAGATCCCTCAACACCACATCTAATCTGCTCTTAAACACAGTCAGGGATGGGGACTCCACCACCTCCCTGGGCAGCTGATTCCACTGACTGACCACTCTCTCCGTGAAAAATTTTTTCCTCATGTCCAGCCTAACCCTGCCCTGCTGCAGCTTGCAGCCATTCCCTCTTGTCCTGTCGCTCATTGCCCGTGAGAAGAGACCAGCACCAATCTCTCTACAGTGCCCTTTCAAGCAGTTGTAGAGAGTGATGAGGTCTCCCCTCAGCCTCCTCTTCCTCAGACTAAACAACCCCAACTCCCTCAATCGATCCTCATAAGCCTTGAGGATCTTCATAAGCCTTGAGGAAGTTATGAGACCTCTTCACATGAACCTTCTAAATTCCAGTACTTGACATACAACTGTTCTGAAAATTCAGGAGTAACTGATTAGAGTATTTCTGTGACTGCATCGTGCTGCACCATAGGCTGAGGGAGTCAGTTGTTCTGACAAGGTAGTTATGCATGGTATTTAGAAGAACTTAATAAAGTACAGCAGAGAGATAAAGCTGTTAGGCATTAAATAATTCTCATTTCTTCCAAAACATAGGTCAATTACTGTTTTTATTACAGTTCTAAATAGAGCTGGGTATTGATAAAGCTCTCTCTGAAATGTTTCCTTGTCCACTGAAGTGTAATAGCAATTACATTCCCTGAGTCAGTCAGGGTAGATTATTGTACTAAAGGTTGGTGAATTCCAGATGTTGTAAAGAAATTACTTTACTTGTAGGACTAAATCTGAGCATTTTGAGTTAATTTTTGTGTCTCTATTGCAACTGTAGTTCAGAATGGTAGCAGAGCTCATCGTGTCCCGCAGCACCCGTGACCATGAAAATCAATAACCTGCCCTCCAGTTCCCGTAACTTTTTTTTTGGTTGATCCTTAACGCCTAATTAGATAGCAGATACCTTATCTTTTCATTCCACATGCCCGCTGATTGTTGTCTGGTCTTGAGCCTAGAGTTGTTGGCAGCTCTTCTGTTTAAAATTACAGCTTTCTCCTCTAGAAAAAGAAGCCTTTTGCCAGTCTCGCTGCCGGAGTCTCCTAGATTCAGCGCTGCTTTGCCGCAGTTGTTTTGCACAGCCTCCAGGAGTGAAGGAAGAGCTCTGGACAAATTCCCCACTGGTTTCTTACGTTCTTTTCTCCCCCTTTTTATTTAAGGAGTTGGTCCCCCATGTGTCACCTACAAATATGGAATAGCAATAGCTATTAGGCTAGAGGATTTCGAGCCTTTGTAGTTAAAATAAACCCAACCACCCAACCAAAATACCCCAACCCGCCAAGAAAATACTGATGTAAGTGATCTTCTAGATAGAATAGTCATTTAGACTACTGTAAAAGGTTATAGAATTATAGGGATGTGACATACTGATCATAGAATTGTCCAGGTTGGAAGGGGATCATCCAGTCCAACCATCAACCTAACTCTGATAAAAAATAAATCACTAAGCCATGTCACTAAGCACCATGTCAGCACCTCCAGGGATGGTGCCTCAACCCCTGCCCTGGGCAGCCCATTTCAAGGCTTTATAACCCTTTCAGTGTCCAAATTTTTCCTAATCTCCAACCTGAACCTCCCCTGGTGCAACTTGAGGCCATTTCCTCTTGTCCCATTGCCTGTTCCTTGGGAGGAGACCAACACCCCCCCTGGCTGCACCTTCCTCTCAGGGAGTTGTAGAGAGCAGGAAGGTTTCCCCTCAGCCTCCTTTTCTCCAGGCTGAACACCCCCAGCTCCCTCAGCCTCTCCTCACAAGGCTTACTCTCCAGACCCCTCACCAGCTCCATTGCCCTTCTCTAGACCTACTCCAGCACCTCAATGTCTTTTTTTTTTGTGGGAAGGGCCCCAAAACTGGCCATAGTCCTTGAGGTGGGGCCTTACCAGTGCCCACTCCAGGGGGACGATCACTTCCCAAGTCCTACTCCCTATGCTGTTCCTGATCCAGGCCAGGATACTGGTGGCCTTCTTGGCCACTGGGGCACACTCCTGGCTCATGTTCAGTCCACAGTCGACCAAGACCCCCAGGGCCTTTTTGGCCAGACAGCTCCAGCCACTCTGCTCCCAGCCTGTACCGCTGCATTTGGCTGTTGTGGCTCCACAACAACCTGTGATAAAGCTGCCAGAGTCTTCATGCAGCTTTGTGGAACGGTGGGTGAGAGGAACGCCGTTCTGGAGGAAGAGTGTGTGTGATCCTTCTGGCAGGCAGCGTCGTTCCTTGGCATAACCCTATCTCTGTTCATCATCACTGGCCACCTTCTGTGACACTGCCCTCTGACAGTGGCCCTCTGACTGTGTCAGGTAGCCCGTACCCCTGCAGATGCAGAATGAGTGTCACGTCCCATGTGCTGGCTATTTGAGCTGCCGCTGTTCCCCGCTAACCTCGGCAGCGGGGTGAGGTATCTCCCGCTTCAACGGGCTTCGTTTCTTCAGTAGAGGTTGTGTTTGCCTCTTGTGAGCTTGAAGTTCGATTTCCTTTTTTCCAGGTGATTCCTCCCAAGGAATGGAAGCCCCGAAAAACCTACGATGACATAGATGACATGGTTATCCCAGCTCCCATCCAGCAGGTGGTTACTGGGCAATCGGGGTTATTCACCCAGTATAATATACAGAAGAAGCCCATGACTGTGGGAGAATACCGGCGTCTGGCTAACAGCGAGAAGTATGTTGGTGTTAAATGATGTGCACAAAGGGGGAGGTGGGGGGAAAGCCTTTCTTTCTGGAAATGAGCTGAAAAGAAAACGAGCTGTTTGGAGGAAGCTGCGTTTTCTTGAAGGCTTACATCCAGAATCCCAATCGAGTTTGTAACTTGGTGGCTTTGGTGTGTCTTAGATCTTTGTCTGGGAGTTGGTATAGAAAGATTCTTCAAAGTCAGAATTTGGCCACGAATGTGCTTGGCAAGAATGGCTTAGGACTCAGAGAGGAGCTCTCGGTGTATTCGTTGTTCTGGAAAACGTGGTCCATTGCTGAGGCAGAAATACAAGTATCTTGGAGTGCCTGAGCTACCATTAATAACGTGACTGTCTTCCAGACTGACTGGGAGCTGTGCAGAGCACTTTGGGTGGCTGGGACAAGGCAACTGCCTCAAGCAATACTGACCTCATGCAACCAACTTTGAAGTATTGCTGATTCAGCATCTCCATGAGTCCTTTGCCTGCCCTCGGCTCCCCACGCAGTAACTCCACCTCAGGCATCCTTGGGATGGGGACCTGGTGCTTCACAGAAGTGGACATCCTGCATGTTGATACGCACCAAGAAGCTTTGTAGAAATATCTAAAAGGTGGTAAATAATACAAATCTGAGCAGAATTAAAAATGAAACGCGCCTTCAGTAACCTCCTGAGTGTGCCTGCTTTGAAATGCACCTTTTCAGTCGTTTATCAGTCTGTGATGAGTGTTCCTTAGGGGACTTCTTATGTCCTTATCTTCTCCATGTTCTTATCAGGTACTGTACTCCACGCCATCAAGATTTTGAAGACTTGGAACGCAAGTACTGGAAGAATCTGACGTTTGTCTCCCCGATTTACGGGGCTGATATCAGTGGCTCGCTGTACGATGCCGTAAGTGAAACGCTCCTCTTATTCTAAAGTCACATAACGACTTCCTTATTTCTTTTTTCCCATCAAGGAACAGTAATTCAGGATTTAGTTGATTTAACAACGTTAAAAAAATAAAAAAAAGCAGCAAATAATGTCTTTATTTTTCCCTTATCGCAAAAGTGTGCCTAGACTTCTCACCTTCCCTGGAGATTTGGGAGAATAGAGTCACTAGAAGCTGTGGAAAGGTGAAAAGCTTAGTTTTAGTAGAGTAATGAAAAAAATGAAAGGGATTTAAATGAGTGTGTGGCCAAAAATTGAATACAGCTTGCAGAAAAGGTTATTAAACAAAACTGGTCTCATAACGGTACACTCAGGTGTATGTGATGGTTTGTAAGAAAGCTGATCCAGATCTCTGTCATTCAAGGGTTTGAGGGTTGGATTTCTTTTCTTTTTCCTTTTAAGGGAATGCAGTAAAGATTTCTGCTGAAGCACCTCAGAGCCAGAAAAAAAGCAGCATTTCAAGGAATTGGGTGCTTCATCAAATATGCTTTTTCTTGGATTTTTAACACAGCTAAACTATTTGCATTTGGATTTTTTCTTTGTAGGCAGTTTTATCAGGGTACAATCATAGAATCATAGAATGGTCCAGGCCGGAAGGGACCTCTAGGGGCATCTAGTCCCACCTCCCTGCAGTCAGCAGGGACACCCCCAACTAGACCAGGTTGCCCAGGGCCTCCTCAAGCCTCCCCTTGAATATCTCCAGGGAAGGGGTCTCAACCACCTCCCTGGGACACCTGGGTTCCAGTGCTCCACCACCCTCAGCATAAAGAACCTCTTCCTAATCTCCAGCCTAAATCTGCTCTTCTCCATCTTGAAGCCATTGCCCCTTGTCCTATCCCTGCAGGCCTTTGTGAACAGACCCTCCCAGCCTTCCTATAGGCCCCCTTCAGGTACTGAAAGGCTGCTCTTAGGTCTCCCTGGACCTGGTGTCTCCTGTTCTCCAGGCTGAACAACCCCAGTTCCCTCAGCCTGTCCTCGTAGCAAAGGTGCTCCAACCCCCTAATGGTTTTCATGGCCCTCCTCTGGGCTCGCTCCATCAGGTCCGTGTCCTTCCTCTCCTGAGGGCTCCAGACCTGCACATGGTACTCCAGGTGAGGTCTCACCAGAGCAGAGGAAAGTGGCAGAATCACCTCTCTGAAGCCCAGGATGTGCTTGGCCTTCTGGGCTGCAAGTGCCCACTGCCTGCTCATGGCCAGCTTCTCCACCAGCACCCCAGGTCCCTTTCCTCAGGGCTGCTTTCTAACGCCTCATCCCCTGGTCTGTACTGGGAGTGAGGATTGTTCGGGACCAGGTACAGAACCCTGTGCTTGCTCTTGTTGAACCTCCTGAGGTTCACCTGGGCCCCCCTCTCCAGCTGCGTGCTGAATTATTTTACAATTCCAATTGTTTAAGCTTTTCCTTGCTGAAATTGCATCCTCTGCTTAAAGTTACTGGGTTGTGGTTTCTTTGGCTGTAAATGAGAAAGGTTCCTTATCTTATTCCTCTGTTCAGGCAGCTAATCTAAAGTGCTGCCCTTCCTCGGATGTTTTCTTTTGGGTGGAAAGTGGCCTTTTTTTGGAGTGTTGTCTGATTGTCTGCAGTACAAACTGTGTTAATGTAAATGTGTCCTTTTATTATCAGCGTGGCTTAATTAATTGGAGTTATCAGAGATATTTGAGGCCTTCACAACCAGGGACATCAAAGTCATCCCTAGTGTTTGGTGCGTTCGTGAGAGTATTCCATTTTTGTCAGTGGTGTGACTGGGAAGGGTGATCTCCCCAGGCTCAAAGGCAAGCTTTAGGAGACGTAGCTTCTGTGATGTAGGGAATATACAGCATGTTTCCTTCAAGTTCCTTGAAGTAGAAATTAATTGAGTTACCAGTCACACTTCAAGAGTGTTTCCTGTGTGAATGTGGACATTGTTGCAAGGACTCTGGGGTCAGGGTCATGAAGAACGTTCTCCCCTCTGTATTCCTTTTCCTCTTGCTTTTCAGCCCTTCCCTTCCTGCCCCCATGGGGTTTTTTTTCAGCTTGATTCAGAAAGTTTCAGGATTGAGCAGGTTGAGTTTTGCTGTTCTGCAGTTACAGGGGAGAGCTGGGATCACTCACATGGCTATGGAGTGCACTGGTGGGAAGGAGACTGTTTGTCTCCTTTTGGAGTCTCTGTTACTCTTCAGGCAATCTCAAAGTTAATGATTTGCACCAGTTTATGTGACTCTTTCTGTTTCACACTGGAGAAAACCAACTATTGGGTTTAGAACTTCTTTTTATTGCTCTTTCTGTTTAAATATTGATAATAACAAAACTGTCTGTCCTGTTCTTTACTTGAAGCAGCAGCTTCTACCACTTGGGCCCCATTGAAGTCTAGTCTGGATGGAATATGTCATTGAGAGAAGTGTGCTTTACCCTTAGTTTATCTTGTGTTTATTAGTAGAACAGTTACTTAATGGCAGGGTATCACATAGCACAAGTGCCTCTTCAGCAAACGCCTTCAGTGAGAAGCCAGTAATCAATCCCGTTGCCACAAAGCAGGGGTAATGCATCTTTTTCATGGTTATTGATGAACATTAAAAGTAAGCCTTCTGGAAGCAGGTGGAATTAAATTAACACAGAGAACAGTGGGACATCCACATTTCTGAGGCATTCAAAGGAAGCTGTGGGCTATTGTTCTGCTGTACCAAGTCCTGGTATGTTCTAGTACTAAACGTTTCGTTTTGAATTACAGGATGTGGAAGAGTGGAATATTGGCAACCTGAACACTCTCTTGGACATGGTGGAACATGAGTGTGGCATTATCATAGAAGGTGTCAACACTCCCTACCTCTACTTTGGGATGTGGAAGACAACGTTTGCTTGGCACACAGAGGATATGGATCTCTACAGTATCAACTACCTGCATTTTGGGGAGCCAAAATCCTGGTAAGCGACAGAGTGCTCATAGACGGTGGGTACGTACCTTTGTCCCCTCCTGTGAAACCACTGCAATATCCTTGTTTTTCAGGTCTACCTAATTCCATCAGGCTGTGCTTTTGGATCGCTTCCCATTTGTTTTTTCCTCCTCTCCTCCTCTGCATTTGAAAGCAATTTTACTTTCTCTCATGCTGTCTTGCTCAGAGGCCTGATTCACAACTTCCTAGAAAAACAGCAGAACTAGGGAGACCTGTTGATATTATAGATTTCAACACTTGGGTCTCATGGAGAACTAACGGGCAGGAGAGCACTCCCACTGATCTGGGAGAGCATGTGGACATGGGAATATGTGGATGTTTCGGGTGCACTTTAATAGTAAGACTCTTATTCTTGCATCGTGCTGAAGGCAGGAAACATCTGTTACTTCAAAATTTCCAGTATTTAAATATGTAACTATTCTTACAGCTCTAGGGGAAAAGGTAGGTCAAAGGGTTACTTTTTTGTGGTTGATTCTTAGAATAATAAGTGATTTTTAACACTGTTGATGCGTAGACTGACTGGAAATAACTTTCCACAAAAATAATCAATAGAAAAGGGTATAATTTAAAAAACTAGGAAGTCTGGAATAAATTACCAAGAACTGGTCTTTTTTTCTCAAGCCTCCAATTTAAAAGTATAACCAGAGAGACTTAGCGACTCAGAAAAGCTTTATTGAAGATCTTGATGTGACTAATAAATATTGACATTTGCGTGCAAATTAGAGCTTAAATGTCACTGTGAAGCTGCTGTCATTGTGCCCTGGTGGCGGCAGACAGGATCCTCCCATCTCTCTGCAATATGAGTCCCCGGTGACAACTCTGAGTATCTCCAGGCTGGTAGTGCCTGCGGGCAGAGAAAAGCTACCAAGAGCAAAAGGGCTGTAGTGACTGGCTGTAGAGTTCTGGTTCACTCGAAAAGGGGTGAAAGGAGGGGCTGAATCTGTAACATTCAGCTACAGCCTTACTGGGAATTTTTTAAATCTTTCCTATGTGTCAAAAATCTCTTTTCCCCAACATCCCTAGTTCTTAGTCTCGCTCTTTCAGCAGACACACAAAGATTTTGCAGAATCTCTTCTATCTCTGTTAAACAAGCTTGATCTCAAGAAACAGATCTGTGGGTTAGGAATGAAGTGTGACACGCTCTCATTTTAGATGCTGTCAGTGTTTTCCTTCATCTCCAGAGGCAGCTCAGCAAACCCAGTTTTAGTTGGTTCCCATCTCCAGTAGATGGTGCCACCAACACAGGAAAGTACATCCTCTCCTCTGCCCGTATGGTGCCATCACCACCAGCAACACCTTTCTTTAGTGGGGTGGGTGGCTTTGGGGCAGGAGAGGGGGCTGCTCCAGGAGTTGTATGAGCACCCGACCCAACGTCTGTGTCTGACCTCTCCTTCCATCATTAACAAACCATTAATCACTTCTGCCTTGTCTGTCTTCTGCATGCTTTTTGTTCCCAACCCAGAATAGAGGGTTATTGCTTTCAAAAAGTAGAAATAAGAACAGATTACCTTGAAGAGCAGCTGGTTAGAGCATGGAAGTAATGGCTGTTCCTCAGACTCCGAGGATGGCAGCAGAAGTTGGAGAACAGCTGCTGAGTGAAGTTCACATCAGAGTCCTTGAAGCCTGATCTAAACTGCTTTTTTCTTCTTGCATTTATCTGGGGAGCTTCGTGCTGGGGTTTGGGTTTGGTGCTTTTGGAGCTTTTTGGTGCTTTTGGGGTTTTATTTTTTTTTCTTTACAGGGGAAATAATATTGTAGATACAAAATGTGGATACTGTGAGGATGGTGAAGTCGCTGTATGAAGCTGTTGCCTCGTCTTCTACTAAACAGTGTTTTTTTTTCTTATGTCTTTGCTGTTGTTTCTGTGAGAAATACAAATTATGTAGAAGAGAAACACCCAAACCAAACCAACAAAACCTGCAACACCTTTGTGAAGGTGAAGAGTCAGAAAGAAGTGGAAATTGTAGCTGGAAAATTTTATCTGGCAAATATCACATCTTAAAAGTTCTTGGTAGTTTCTATTTCTGTCAGATCTGAGGATTTTGGGGAGATGCTGGGGAACACCCAGCCTTCCCGAGAGGGGTTTTACTTGTTGAAGAGTTCAGTCACTCTTCATTATTGGAATAGAAAAGAGAAATCATAAAATCTTCTTGTAAAGGAGCTCAGGTGTTGCTGGTTAAAAATCCAAGCAGGAACATGCTCTGCACTTGACTGGTTTTTGATGGGTTTTTTGCTTGTCTTTTTTAAGGTACTTTTGTCCCACTTAAAAAGGAGGGGAGGATTTTTATCCACCCATTCAGTGTTTGTATAGTTCTTCTATAGCAACTGGTTCTACAGAGCTTACATGGTTGGGGGAAAGGGAGGATTTTGAGGACAGACCGTGTTTTGGACAAAGCGTTTTCCCATTCAGCTGAGTTTTCTTGTGTAGATGACAGTGTGCAGCACAAAACTAGATGTGGTGTGACAGGATGCCACTGCTGGTTTGGCCCAGCTCCCTGTTGTTCCCTTAAGCATCAGGCAAGAGTATGCCACTTGCCCAAGTCGTTTCTTCCTTGTTCCTCGCTGTGACAGCTTCTGTTAATGACTTCTCAAGCTCTGTTGTGAGCAAGCATTGGCTTCTGTGGAGTAAATCTCAATATCCCCTGGAGCAGACCTGGAACTTTCCAGGCACCCAGGAAATCACCCGTTTTCTGGTTGTGATTGCAGTCACCCCATAGCTCAGCTGGGGGAGCTCTTGGACTTTAGTGATGAAAATTCCAGTGGTGCAGCCTGGCTTTACTCAAAGATGGCTAAAATGTTGGTTCTGTTTTTCTGGCGCCACCTCTGTGGAAATTTCCCAGCTTCTTTCATCCTTTTTATAGACTCTTTGACTCTGACAGTGATCATCTTAGAAGCACCTCGGGGAATAGCAGGAGTGTGGAGAGTTACAGAGTCTACCAGTTTGGGGTAGAGCTCTAAAAGAAAAGGCAGAGTTATCATTTGGCTGCCAGAGATATTTATATAGTGAAACCAGGGACCATGTATGTTGGTAGTATTCAGCTTCAAAATTTTTTGTTTAAAAACCATAACTCTTGCTTCATATCTTCCATAAATTATCTCAGGCTACTTGAATCCAGACTGTGCAGCCAAAACCCTGCTTTGCTTAGCATGTAGGAGTGGTGAGAGCCCACCAGATCTGTTCCCTTATGAAGGTGAGGTGAGAGAGGAATTGGGCTGACTTGTCTCTCAGACCTCGTTCAAGTGGGTTCTACAATAAATCTCTGTGTTTATTTGCTGTGGAAGAGGTGAGGTACCTTCTCAGGGAGGTCTGGATGAAGTGTTCAGACTGTGAGAAGCCACCTCAGTGGGTGAGGATAAGCTGAGAAAGGAATCTGTCTCTCATGGATCAGGGAAGGCAGTTACTGAAGGACTCTTCCTTATGTGTCTTATGTTTCTGTCTTTGGAATTTTGGGGTTCTAGCTCTCTGCTTTGGGGGTACAACCTAATGAGCATCTCCTGGGTCATACAACTTGATTAATGCGTGTCTCTGTCACTGCAGAGAAGTGCTGCTGCCAACACTTGCTCATACTGTTTCTGCTCCTTCAGCAGTCGAACAGGCTGCAGCGACATGGGGTGTCTCTACACAGAGCTGTGTCACTGGCGAGGCAGGTTAAGAAGTGGCTTAGTGAAGTTCTTGAGCAGTAAAGGGTCACCCAGTGATGAGGAAGAGGAAAGGGGGTAATGGGAGACGGCTTTTTTTTCTGCTTCCAGTCTCATTAAGTGATTTATCTATGCCTGTAGGTTGCAACCCATTTATTTCACAGAATCACAGAAT